>MU228366.1:185404-205470 GCA_018584345.1 Thuja plicata | reverse complement strand
TGGAAACATATGGGAAAATCCATATGCATCAACCCAAAAGTACTCTCTCTCAATACAATCTTCTCAATATCCTCAACATAAATTTCCCAAAACAGTAGGGATTTTCTCATAGATTCCTTCCCCCTTTAGCAACAATGGTAAAGGGTGCCATAACTCATTTGTAGTCTTCAGTAGATTTTTCAAATCTTCATGTTTGATCAGGTGCAAGATCACCCAAATGTGCTCCATAGTGTTCTCCTGCGATCACCCCCCCTAAGGAGTAGATCCATACATCAAGTCCAGAGAATAATATAGCTCTAAGATCCACTGGACTGATGCATATCTGCATCATTTTAATTACCACTGGGAGGGGCCATCACCCCAAGCATGCCTTTAAGGTATTCAAAATCATCTTTTGGCAAAGGTTTAGTAAATATATCTGCTATCTGTTCCTTTGTGCTTATGTACTTCAGTTTAATCTCCTTAGCAGCTACCTTCTCCCTCGAGAAATGATACTTGATAGAAATATGTTTAGTCTTTGAGTGCATTACAAGACTCTTTGACATGTTTTCTATACTTGTGTTATCACAATGAATAACCACTGGCTCCTTGAAAATTATTCCAATATCTTCCAGCATTTGTTTCATCCAAATAACTTGTGTGCAATTAATTGAAGTAGCTACATATTCGGATTTAGCAGTAGATTGAGCAATACAATTCTACTTCTTGCTTAACCAAGAAACCAATCTCTTCCCAAGGAAAAATGCACCACCACTTGTGCTCTTTTTGGAATCCACATTACCTACAAAATCAACACCAGTAAAAGCCTGCAAAGTAAAATCATCAAATTTTTCATACCATAATCCTTACTCTACTGTTCCTTTCAGATATCTGAAAATTCTTTTCACAGTAGCAAAGTGTGTTTCTTTAGGATCTGCCTGATATCTAGCCACAATTCCAACTGCATTGGTAATATCTAGTCTAGTGTGTGGAAAGTATTGTAGACCTCCAATCATTGACCTATACTTAGTCTGCCCAACACTTTAAGTCTCATCACTTTTAGTTAGTTTGTTCCCTGTTATCATGGGTGTACCAACAAGTTTACAATCTTCCATTCCAAATTTCTTCATCATTTCCTTAAGGTACTTGGTCTAAGATATAAATGTGCCATTTTTACTCTAATTAATTTTCAAACCAAGAAAAAAATTTATCTCACCAATCATTGACATCTCAAACTCATTCTCCATTTCTTTAGCAAACTTCGTACTCATTTTATCATTTCCTCCAAAAATTATATCATCAACAAAAACTTCTATAGTTAAGATTCATCTTCATCATTTCTTAAATACAAATTAATGTTTGCAATACCTTTTCTGAGACCAAGATGAAGTAGATGTTTATCCAGTCTTGCATACCATGGCCTCGATGCTTGTTTCAAACAAAGGAAAACCATCAGGTTTCTCAATGTGCACTTCTTCTTCTAGGTCACCATTCAAGAATGTAGATTTCACATCCATCTGATACACTTTGAAGTCTTTATGTGCAGCATAAGCAAGGAATAGTCTCACTTCTTCCAGTCTAGCAACAGGTGTGAATGTTTCTTCGTAGTCTATGCCTTCTTGTTGTGAGTAGCCTTTACATACCAGTCTAGCCTTGTTTCTTACCACTGTGCTTTCCTCATCCATTTTGTTTCTGAAAACCCACTTATTTCCAATCACATTCTTGTTTTTAGGTCTTGGAACCAACTCCCATGTATTGTTCTTCTTTATCTGCTCTAGTTCTTCTTCCATGGCTTTAGTGATCATCCAGTAGTCAAGTCCTAGACACATCAAATGTGTTCTCATCTTGTTCTGCCAACTGTCAACATTTTTAGGATCAAACTTCAAACTATCCTTCATGTAGTAAGTCATCTTTAAGATCACCTCAAGCTGTTAAACTTTATCTCTAAGGACCAGTAGCTCTAATACCAATTGTTAGGAATAATAGTCCATAAGACAACTGAGAGGGGGGGTGGATCATTTTTAGTATAGATTATTAAACTTTAAACTTTATTAACCATACTAGCAAATGTAGATAATAACACAGTAATAGACAACACCATAACACAAGATTTGTTGTTGAGGAAACCCTGTTAAAGGTAAAACCCCGCTGGGAATTAACACCCACAAATAATGTACTGAGAGTATAGTATCCCTGCTAAAAGATATTAGCCATGTTAGGAGCTCGTTACAACATTACAGTACATAGTCCCTGTTAGGAGACAGACCCTGTTAGGAGTCAAAGGAAATAGTAGGCTCACTACCAAGACAAACTGCCCAAAGAAGGTTAAAGACACCCTCAAGTATTTACAATCTGCATCAAGTGTATACAACAAATACACAATCTAGTGAACTGCCTGATAGCAACTATCTTTGCTTGATCAATTCCAATGAAGTATCAACACTGCTCTCTATCCAGCAGTCAAGCTTTGCTGCTTCACAAATCTCTGCTCTTCTCTTTCTCTACCACACTTTTTGCAAATGAAAAGATCACTCATATATACCCTTTTACAATAACCCATTAGGTCGGCCAGTTAAGCTTTCCTAATACATAATTAACTAGGTCGGCCAATTAAGGCTTCCCATCATACAAATAATTACATAAGCCCTTGCTAAGATACACATGGTACCTATAACAAGTATACAACATTTACAATTCATCACAAATATTTCCAGATCCGTAATCCACTCTCATAATTAATTTCCACACGTTACAAGTTTGAACTCGGCTAGGAAATAGGTCTTCTCTAGAGCACACACCACAACTAACGTCATATGTACCCAAACATAAATCAAACTTAACCTATTTCACTATCATATGTCAGCTCTCTATCCATAAGCTCACAATTTCTGAAACATCTTCCTCAAAAAGATATACCTGAAACATAGAGACCTTCTCTGTCTAGAATCACAGTTGCAATCCAGAAAAATAGTCTTCACCAAATGAATTGTAACATCCACATAATGTAACATAAAGTCAAGTGACCTTAGGAGTAAGGTCAAAACACAACCTTTTACATAAATCCAACTTCAATCCTTCTGAATCATCCGTATAGTGTCCGTACACTCGTTCCAGTTAAGTAGTCAGTCAGTCTTCTCCATAGAAATATATGTTGACATCAGTGACAAAACATGAATATCAACAACATGATCAGTAACCAAAACTGATATCATCCAACAGATGCACCTACCTAAACAGAACTAAGATGTTGTAGGTGCATCAATCTAGTGGATTTATTATCATATTTTCACTGTGGATTGATATTTAGGGGACTACTCCTTAGGGGGAGCATTCAGATAGAGATGAAGACAGTTACAACAGATGATGTATTGGGCCTTTTATATATTTGGCATTGTTTTCAAAAGGGGAGAAGATCATAATAAGTAAAGTGGGAGCTAAATAAGAGAAGAATTTGAGAAGAACCTAAGATCGAGTTAATGGACTATAAAAGTATATCAACTAAGGGAGAGCAGTGTTTGATATATATTTACTCTAGATGATTGCTTGGTATTGTTGGTGTTGTCATCAATGCCAAAGGGGGAGATTATTGGCATGTAACTGCTGTAGAATTAAGTTGAGTATGTTATGATGTTGAACTTATGATAGGATGCTCATTTATGATATTTTTATTGATGTCAACTTAGTGTTTGTTGGTTGACAATGTGCCTGTTATGCTGATGTAAGTTTAAAAGGATGAATCAAGAGCTTTAGTAAGAGTTGGTATGTGTGATCATACAAGAAGACTTAATGATGTCTCTAGATGCTATATCTATTACCAAACATGTTGATCTTATTAATGGTGTGAGTTATGATTGAGGGAAGGTTAACATGAAGAACAAGATGAGGCCAGGAAGGAATGATTTGATGATGTGTCAATAGAGTTTGGATTTAGATGTTGTGGTCATGATATGTGTATCATGACTATTTCATGAGCTTATGGTTGAGACCACATCATGATTTAATGATTGGAATACTAAGTTTCAATTGATAGAAGGTTGTTCTGCAAAGAGTTAAAGGTGTTCTTTAGAAAAGTCAGTCAGATACTTGACCAATGATGATGCACCATGTTATAGTATGTAATGATGTGTTTGAGGGATCATGTGATGTTACTGATCGATAATGACTAATGAGTTGGCAATGTTCATGATAATTTATGATTGGATTTATTGGAGGTTGTGCAAGAAAATTGAAGAGTATTTTATGGTTTGACTTTTCTTTGTCAAATCAATGTGCGATGAATCTGGTGGTCGACTTAAGTTTGTTAGCATGTGTTATTGTTTGTTAACACATTTTAGGGTTTTCTCATTGAGAAAGAAATATTGTAAATCATTTTGTAAGGCAACTAATTTCCCTAATGTACTTGTATTGTATAAATATGTAAAATGATGAAATGTACAAGTGTAGATCATGGATACAGAGGTTCAATCAAGAGAAGACAAAAGAGAGAATAGTGTTTGCATGTGTAGAAGAGATTGAGCTTGAACTGGATATGTACTAGCAAAGAGTGCTACTTCTTCAGATCATTTACTTATTGGCTCCTAACAACTTCATCAATCTAAATCCCTTAACTAGGTATATCCTAACAGGTCTCAATTGTAAATATTTTAACAAGGTGACTCTTTAATTAGGGTTTGAAATCCTTTAACCAGGTTACTCCTAATAGGGTAAAGCTCCTAATAGGACTAGAGGTAAATCCCTTAACCAGGTGACTCCTAACAGGGTCTTGCTCTTAATTGGGAATATTTGTAAGCTTTTAATAGGGCTAAGCTCTTAACCCTACGTACTTCAGAAGAGTGTAGATTTTAGTGGGTACCATCCCCACACGTGGTTTTTCCCAGTTGGCTTTCCATGAGAAAAACTTTAGTGTTATTGTGTTGCATGATTGTGGATGGTTATTCTTATTGTTTAGTTTTTCATGCAATGAATGTTTATTGATACAAGTGTTTGAATTATTGATGAAAAGTTTGATTTGGTAGATTACTGATTCAACCTCCCCCCCCCCACTAATCTTGGATCTCTTAATACTAACACTATCAACATATTTGAGAATAATTTCAGTGACCTTGGCCCATTATATAATATCCTTCAAAGGAGAACTATCCAAAGAGAAAGAGGATTAAGTTTCACCATAAAATAAAAAATACAAAAAAATTTGAAAAAGAGAGAAATGTGCCTTGGTGAAAACCTAGTAAACAGGCACCTTAGTAGAAAAATTAATAAGAAATAAATTTTTCCTATGGTGAAAACTACTTATTTTGGTTCCTTGAACAAGTACCATGATGAAAAACTGACAAACAAGCATCATGCATAATTTATTCCTCATGCACTCTCTCAATTAGCGGCAAGTTCCATCCATGCTGCCCTTTCTATCATATAATCCATCATGAAACTATCTTGTTTGCATTCATATTCCCTCTTACACCTTTGATCTTGACAAGGTCCAACATATTCATGAGCATCATGTATCCTCACATTTATTATCATTTCCATTATCATATTCACATGTTTTCCTTCATGCTATTCCATCGCAATCTTTCTTATCACAAGCCAATACTTACTATATCCTTGTGCTAATCCAAAAGCATTCACTTATACCTCAATCACCCCTTATCCTGATCATGTTATCCTATCGATATCCTCCCTGAAGTGACCCCTTGGTCTTGATCAAAAGGAAGAAAAAATACCACAAAATAGGTTCTTAGAACTCTCTTTACATGTCCACTCTTTTGGACCCCATATTTTTCATGACATCAAGTCATTACCCTATTTTTTATCCAGCACCGCTTGAAGAGCCTACATTTCTATATTATTTTTCCTTAGCTTGGGTAATCTTGAGGAGACTGTCCTTGAAGGTCGCATTTCCTCACTTCATCCATCATTGTCTATTCACTTCTAATCCATCAATTTTCTTATCCATCAGTAATTCCCTACACCTTGATAGACATTCGGGTCAAACAAATGTGATCTTGCTTGAGAATTAGTGATACATTCCAAAATCCAAAAATTGTAAAATCTTAGGTTTATTCTTGTATCTATCGATTGCATAGATTATGCATATGCATTTATCCTCATCACTTGTACATATCTTGTATATGCTTTCCATCCTTGTACCTCTTAGTTAGTTTTGTATCCTATCATCATAGCTCAGAGCTAGTCCATATCTTGTCCTTAGGACAATTATATTTAGTTGGGGGCAAGTTCCTAGTCATTCTGGGGAGTCAGTTCTTAGTCGTCAATTCAAGCATCTTCCTGAGTGGAGTCAGCCACATTACCTATCAAATATTAATTATTTTGTCACTAAATAATGGTGTCCTCAACACCACCCAACACATAATGGTGTTTTTCAACACCCCACACACTCAAACAATATTGTTTCTCAACAGTCCGTTGGTGTTTTTTCTTGCTACCCTTGATTCTAAAAGATCATTAATATTCATAATGAAATCAATCGTTACTTCATCCAAAAACTAAGACAAGAAAATCCCAATAGTAACAAGGTCACTGGACCTTCTACACTCAAATTCCATAAAACTTGGGTGGGTATACCTTGAATTCATCTACTTGCTCAAATAATTCTAACAAAACTTCCTTCAACAAATGAAAACATGGATACTTAAGATAAACCTCAATAATTTATCTGATAAACAAAGCACCTGATAATTTTATATTTTGATTTTTTTTCACCATACTTTTCATGTGTTACCTATGACTAGTGCCTTATCCATTTTGGGTTATAGAGTCACATAAAAGCATAAAATATTTTATAGCAAAGTTCATTGACCGCTCAACATATAATATGAAGAAAATATGCCTTACATATAACTTCTTATTTCTATGGACAATTATTATCAAATTTGTAACAAATCATAAACTCTCATAGCTAATTATCTTAGCATATTTAATTCTTTCCTTGAAAGGAAGAAGAAGATAAAAAAATCTCATTTATGATAACTCAGTGAGACAAATCCTTAATTTTTATTCAATTCATAAAGAGTTCAATTTGATACAAAGACATATCATCAAACTTTATTTTCTAATTTACCATCAAACACCATACATGCTTCTCAGAGAATGCATAATTTCAAATGTATTGTAATGTATTTAACTAGACTGACATGACATAGAGAATTGGGAACCCCTCTAGTGATCTTGGAATTCCTTTTATAGACCAAGGAATGCAAAAAGCTTCAGATCACTTGAGGAATAAACTAAAAGATCAAACAAAAAATAACTTCAACTGCAAAATGATGTGACAACAACAACCTTGAGAAGAAACTGGAAGCAAGTACACGAGCCTAAGTTTTCTTTAGATATTTAGATCAGTTAATCTTTGCAAAATTATAAGTTATCCACAACTTTTGACAACAAACTCAAGATACTTATAAATAAAACTGATCTCCCTCTGACTCATCACAATTGCACTGCCATCATAATCACAAAGAAAAATACAAGAAAAATGTCAGTAATCATTCTACTTGGGCCTTCTTTCCCTTTAGGAACATTTCCCACCTGTTGACCTCTCTGTCTCCCAGCCAAATGAAACTCTATAATTCCTCAAACTGTATAACTTATTCAGTCCACTTAGCATCCGTGGTTTCCCTTCCATCAACAATGAATATTATGTAATCCACTTCAGTTCTATACATTTCATCCAATACTTCATTAAATGCTGGAACATCCACAACATTATCCATATTGAGAATTATTTCAATATTTACTAGAATTTAAGCTCAAATTCATTACTCCACACATCAACTGATTTTAACTCATCTTCCCAACTTAAATAGATGATACCAAAGAATGACAACCATTAACAAACAAATAAAAATTGCTTTTAATCAACTATTTTTCCCCTTTGAAGAATGAAAATGGAGTATTAACAATATTTACCTTGTCCCTTGTCTCTAAAATATTTTTAGGCATATCATCTATATACATCATTGTAGTTTCCAAATTTCCCATTAACACATTTTTGCTAGACCAAATATTAAACAAAGGCTCAAGGAAAGAGGCAAACTCATCACAAAATGTTTTAGTTTGCAGTAAGGACACACAGTGTCCATGAATAACACTCAACTTTTTTACTAAAATGTCAATTCTGTGTTGCATCACCTCCATCAATACTGAGACTCCCTCAGTCCTTGCATCCTCCTCCAAGTTCTCAATTCTATCAACATACTCCTCTAACTTAAACTTAACACCGCTTGGATAAGAAATGTCTATGGAAGAAGGTGATACTTTACATGGTAGCTTGATAGCCTTAGGAATCTTAGAATCTTTTTCAGATACTTCCTTCACACGATTTTCCAATTCAAACTTGTATCCCAAAACCTCTTCATACATCTTGGCTAGAGAAATCATATTTTCATACATCTCTTAATGCTTTTTTTCTAAGTTCACTGCCTTTGCCTTTTTAAAAAAAGAAGTATGAACTATCAAATCAGCAACCTCAGTGTGGCTAGTATTTTGCATATTCAAGATTATTTTTTCTCCTTGCATCTTTCCTTCAATGTTTACCATATGTAGTTTTTGAGTTGTAGGAGCCAAGGCCCACAAGGCTAATTTTTTTGACTTTGGATCAATTCCTGACCCTCTTGTGATATCATCATGCTCAAAATCTAATTTGAAAAAATGATATGGTTGTCTTCTAATTTGATCAATAATGCATGTAGACTAAATATCCTATCCATGAAGCAAAATCATACCACTATCCTTAACAATTGTACTGGATTGTTCCACAGTCAATTCTATAGTTGTTGGATCAAACTGTTGCAAAGCAGTGATAATATCCTCATTTCGGCCAGTGTCATCACCAGTTAAATCTATTCTATCTCTCAACTCATTTTGCTTAATTTTCAAAAGATTTTTTTTGAATTCATCTGTGTGAATGAAATTATCATCACTAATAAAACTTTGGGAGATGATGATTCTATCATCAGTTGGATTTACCAAAGGTAAATCATTGCTTTCTCCCAATTCCTCTTTTCTCTCTTCTGCTAATTTCTTCTTAATGTCATGGAAATAATTTCCTATTTCTTTAGAAAATACCTTTGCATTATCTTTAGGAACACATTCCTTAGGTGAAATAATCTTATTTTCTTTACAAGGGGTTCATGTGCTGAGGCCACCCCATCACTAAATTCATCTTCTTCATCTTCACCTTCTTCCTCATCACTAGAAGACACAATTTCAACTAGAACCTGATGACTAGGAGCCATGATCTTCTGAGGAACTCTTGTCATAATTGAATTGTAATTACTTATCACTTGATCAATTCTCTCTAATTAAGGCAAGTCATAATAGAAACCAATAAAATATTTGTCAACTTATTTGAACTCATTTTCTACTCTCATCAAATCCCCCCATTTTCTCCTTCTCTCCTACACTTCACCTTTATACATAAATTTCTTACTATATCCTCTTCATCCAGGGGTTCATGGTCAGGAACCAATTTCCAAATTTTTATTTGTGCAATTTCCTTCTTGATAAAGATTTTAGGATCACAAAATCTTGTTGGTGTTGTCACCATCCTGTATTGCTTCAAAAATGTATTCAGTTCATCCAAATAATTCTTATCAACAGAGAAGTCATAAACATTCCAAAGCCTAGGAAAAAGGTTCCCTTCCTATTAGAATTAAGGTAATATTTCTCAACTAAATATAATTGCCACAAAAACTTAATTACAACAATCCTTGGTGGAACAAACTTTGGTAAGATATGGGGAGGCTGAGGGCAACCATAAACTCTGAATATAGTGAATTCATCAAAGTAGTAGAAATCACCCCAATTGTTTGATATTGGCCAATTATGAACAAAGTAAAATGACCTCAGCAACTTCCTAATCCCAAAAAACAATCTTTCTCTGCCAATCCCAAGCAAGTCAAGGATAGGGGAAACAATCCAATTCTCAAAATATATAAAACATAAAGAAGGAGAACTACTATCCCACACACGGGTCCATAATTAAATAGGCAATGAAACTCCAAATTCCTCCATTTCCAATATTAGTTTCTTATCCATCTCATTGAAATTATGATACAGAATTAAATGACAGAGGATAGAATAAAACTTGAAATCAACCTTTGCAGGATTCTACCAATCCTTCATGAACATTTCTTACCAAATATCCCACAAAATCATAATTAGTATTTACCTCTAGATTATATATTGCCATAACCATCATCAATAGATCTTTCGGTACTATCTTGTCACCATCTAATCCTAACACCTTACATAACCCATAAACTATGAAAGCCAGGTAATTGTGAATTGTACTTACGTCATAGGGTTCATTGATATTCTTAGGAATTGGAATGATTTTCTTTCATCCCTAGACATATATCTTGGAATTATAGATTTCTTCAACATTTCTTTGTGGGAGTGGTAATCGCTCTTCTATCTTTCAAAATCTATGTTAGTGCATGTAGCACCTAAATTTTGAAAAGCATCTACAAACCTCCTTCTATCAATAGTAACTAGGGCATGCTTATTTTTCCTTTAGATGACTTTGGTGATGGGACAATAAGCCTTGACTAATTCTCTCAAGAGGTTCACATCCATAAATACATCAGGAAATATGAATTTAGCAAGGTTCAACTCCCAAGGGTCAAACATTGATGCCCCTCTACTTCTGTTATTATAAAAACATGCAAAGAGGTAAAAACCAGATGATGATAGTGTATGTGGGTTCCTACACTAACTGCAAGTGTCATTCCATTCATGTTCATTTGCAGCTTGATTGTTTGTGGATTCTGGAATCAAATATATATAAACTCCTACCAATAGGGATTTTCCCAATACCCTTACCCTTTCTAGACACCTTAGAACCAACCGACGTACTTTGACTCATGATTTAAACTATCTTACAGATGATTATCAAGACAAAAACAAAATCCTCACAAAATAGAGAAGATTTATCAACTTACAGTTTCTCTGGGCTGTCTAAACTCAACAACACCTTTAGTGTTCTCCACACTAGCTTGCATCTCTCTACCTTGCATTTTCTTCCTGAACCTTATGTCAATTGTCTCTATAATCATGTATTTATAGATTTCATCTCATTATTATTGCATTCATCTCTTTAGTCATTAACTCGCATGCTCCTGACTTTGCTTCAACTAGTCATGGCGAGTTCTTCTTACATTCTGAGCTGTCCATCAAATTAAAATGTGTAACTGTAAAAAGAAAACCCACATCACCAAAATCAAGTGCCAAAAATGTCAAATTTCACGATCCAACTTAAGTTATGTTTCCATGTGTCATCTCCTCACTCACTCAAAACTAAAAAATATTCATTTCCTCTTACCGCCATGAGGCTGCGACTAACCGCTAAGAAAACACTATCGCGTCATTGCAACCGACCATGTCATTCTATTTAAACTATTGCGAGGCTGTTACTTCCATGCTCTTCAACCCTTTTCATCCTTGATTGTGGGCTCACAATAGTTTATACTGCTCAACACAAACTACTATGATGTTGTGACTGCCATTGTCTTTACCTCACAAACCTGGCTGCAACAACATCAAACTATTACTATACTTAACTGCAATGACGTTGCGATCACCGTATACTTTATCATTTATGTTTTCTTTCTGTGTCATGTGGCAATCTATCACACACTTGCATCCATAAAATTTAACCACAAGAAAACCTTGCGAGGTTGTAATAACTTGAAACATAACCATTATGTTATCCTAATACTTCCACTTGTCATTTCATCGCACACTCACGACCTGGATACTTTCTTTCCACATAACCGTTGTGACTATGCGATAACTAACCTTCACAGTTCACTCACAACCTCGCAACATTAAACTGTTTATTCTTTTAACCGTAGTAAGCATCCAACCACACAACTTTACCACACAAATTTCTGACCCACTCACAAGCTCACAACAATTTACACTATGACTCAACTCAAGCTGTGACTAAGAGACTAACAACAAAGAAAGATCCATGCTTAATTAATTTGACCCACAAACATGGTTTAACAATAGTGAAACAAATAGGACCTACTCTGACACCCAAAGTTTAAATAAAAACCAGAACAAAATGCAAACCTGGATACTAAAATAGAAAAAACTAAAACAAGGACACAAGAAATTTTGAAACCAAAACCTGACCCTGTCCTTGACATGACATACAACAAAAAAAAGCATGGAAAATATCCAATATTTTGCAATACCACCACACATAAAATAATAAATTATCAGAAAACATAAGCAATCAAACACAATCAACCAATGGTTCTTCTCAACACTACCTATCATGGGTAGCATGGTTATGAATTTTGTTAATCATGTCTTATGAGTGCCTCGAATATGTCTCCAAACTAGAGATACAAGGAAGAGCACATAAAATTGTGTTTGTCTGTTGTTTGTTATTATCAATTTTTTGCTTATCATGTCTTTCGAGCGACTCTATGATGTCCTTGTAATAAAGGAATGGGGATAGGGGACATGATATTTTTCTTTGATTGCTGCCTCTGGGAATTGTAACACTGATCTTTCAACGTCAAATATTTGTGGGTGTCCGTGCACAAGTGCCTTCATATATCTAATAAGCATCAAATCATGCAAAATTTACACATAAATTCTTAGATTATGACATGCCACACATACCTCAAATCCAAATATTTGCACGCCATGGTAAGGTTGGAACTCTTTCCTTGTCTGTTTTCATGGAGCAATTTCTTAGTATTGTGCAAAATTGGTGAAATCTACACAAGGATATGAATGATAAAGGGTCATTATAGGAACATCAAAATGTTCATCCAAGGATATGAATGAACGGGTCATTGTGAACAACATGATCATTGCACAAGAACAAAAATAACTCTTGTTTGTTTGCTTTCTTGCAACTAACACCTAACTACTAACAACTCTATGATGAGAAAAACCATAACAAAACAAGATGGAAAGAATGAAACTCATGGAATATTGAATCTCATTCTAGGGGCATTCATTTCATTCTTTCATTTATTTAACTTTATCAAAATCACCTCAAGGAAGAAAATCTATATTCAACCAGGTTGGTTATCACATCTAAGATCGTTGAATCTATCATCATTGTTGATCATTATTTTTGCAACATCATTATTGAGAGCTCAATCAAAGTGGATTCTAAATCAATATTCTTCATCATCAAAATTAATCCAATCTTCTAAATCAATTAATAAATTTCTCAAATCATCCTCCAAGATCACCCAGTTTTCTTCTATCACATTTTGATTTCGATCCTGAGGGAGCATCATAATCAAAATATCCTTGCATCTAGATCATCAAACAACTTTGTTATCAAATCTAATGTATCAATTTTTTGTCATCAAATTGAATCTATCAATAATCATCAATCAAATGAAATATCATGTCTAATCAAATCAAATTACATCCCTCCTGAGGGGCACATTAACTTCATAAAAATCCATATCAATTTAACTGTCTCGAATCAATCGGTCTTAGGGAATGAGTAATTTCATAAAGTTTCATATCAAATTTCTTTCTCTTAACAATGTTTTCATCATCAGATTAAAAAAATGCATATCAATTTTATCACACCACATTAAATTGATAGTCTTTTCATCAGAAAATCATTAGATAATTAACTTCATCAGGACCCATATCAAGTTAATTTTTGTGTTCAAATTATCGATGTTAACTAGTTTCATCACTTCACATCAAACCGGTTATTTGTTCTAAATCAGTATCAATACTCTCAGAAACTTTCAACGATAATCAGTTTCATCGCTTCACATCAAGCTGGTTATTTATTTTAGTGTTCTCAGAATATTTCTGATGGTAATCAATTTCATTGCATCACATCAAATTGGTTATTTGTTATCATCAACATCATCAATATCAAACAAGTAATCAGTTTCATCGCTTCACATCAAACTGTTTATTATGGTCTCAATCTATCATCAAACATTTATCATCAAGTTCAACATTCAGATCTCTTATCAATCAAGTTGTGGTCAGTTTTATCAGGATTCATATTTAACTATTCACTCAATCAAAATATTATCGACATCATATATCAGACGTTCTTTGAATCAACGTGTTGTTCGCACATCGATTCAAAGAAGGGTAAATGTAATCACTTAAAAATCATCTAGTATAATCAAGAGGCATGATTATCAATTAAATTTCCCTAGGTTATAATCAAGGATAAACCCTAATCAAAGAGATCAAGTCAATTCAATTTTGATCATAATTATGTGATTGAATTAGATCAATTTAATTACATGATTCATCAATAATCAAGCACTAAAGTTCAAAAATCAAGATAAAAGCATTAATTAATAGTCCTATCCTAATTAATTAAATCAAAATCTAAAATCCCATGGCTATTAATATTAATTAAAGTGAATTGATTAATTGTCTTATCATCCACTCAACTCACAAAAGGACAAACAAGTTAATTCTAACCAATGAGTTTCAAGTGCAAGGATCACTCAACTTGCAATATCCATTGTCCATCATGGATTGATCTCAACCATCCAAACCTTTTACCTCCAAGGAAAATCTATATAAAAAAGATCAAATAGGGCATTAGACATCCATCCATCATTTTCATAGACATAATGCTAGTTTGAATTCTTAATGTGTGCATTCAAGAGCTCAATTTAGTAGTAATTCATTATCTTAAATCAGTTTTCATTTCATTTTATAACTGAACTGATCATGTAGATGCATAATTTACCTCATCTTAGAGTTCATCTTGCTTAATCACATTCAATTTCATAGAATTCATCTTAATTGCATTCATGTAGTTGAAGTTCAATTGAATCTTCCATCTCATAATGTCTTGTCACTGATCTATTGCCAATTCTGAGAGAAATATACATGTAGATCATACTCATTGTGACTAGGAAGCTATAATTCAATTTTAATTGTGTTATTTTGATTGATTTCTTCATACTAACAATTGATCTAATGATTTATAGAAGTGTTGTATTATAGGATATGTAGGTGCAATAATTCACACACACAGGTAGGGCCTTCAATTTTTAGAGCCATAGCCTAGTCTACTAAGGAAAATTATGAATATATCTCAGCCCTATCTTGCCCTGGATAGGTTATGATACAAAATGTTCCTTAGTTTATTTGGATTTTTTTACCAAAAAAATGGGAACACATGGGCAAAGTATTAAGAGTGGAAGATACTAATTCACTTCTGTTGCACATAGACTCAAGACTATTGATAGCCCTTAATCTTGGGGTTGATATCCATGAAAGCATTGGGATTGATTTACAAGATATCTCAATAGCTTGCTCAGTTGAGGTATTTGGTGGATTAAATTCATGTTTTCTCTATAGAATGGAAGGGGTGAGAAGAAGGAATTTACCTCTCATCAAAACCAATACCAAAATGTATGGGGACAACAACAAGGGTGCTCTCAACCCTAAAAATGGTCCAAGTAGACATAATATTAAGGCTTCTAACTCTAACTCAGATAAATTGAGGGGTAATAAAGACACACCCAACAAGATTAAAAATGAGTCGACCCATGTGGCCTCGAGTGGAAATATAGTTGTCACCCCTTCTATATAAAATTCCCCCCAGAGAATCCCTCTCTAGTTGATGACAATCACAAGGAGACTATGGTTGCTAAACTTAGAGAGCTAAAAATAATAATTAGAAGTTCTTTCTTCCTGTATAACAATTATAAACCTCCTTATACTCTCTAGTGTGAATAAATCACACCACACTCACAAAACCCTCAATGATCAACCATTGGCTGTTAATAAAATTAGGAGACTCTCTGAAACCAGATCCAAGTGAGAGAAAATTATTAGAAATGATGGTGATTGCAATGACGTCCTTAAAGATATGGATGTCCCAGAAATCATGGACCAATGCAAGGAATCTAACCCCCGGGGAGATTTATTATTGATGAATGGGAGACCTTTGTGAATTCCAGTAAAGAGCGGGGGCCTGCAGAAGTTTCAGTGAAAGGAGTTGGGGATACCGCTATGGTTAACTACTTAGATTATGATGTTCTAAATGGAGAGGATGCCCTTAGGGATATAAAATAAAATTATGAATCAAAGGACTACTTATATAACTAATCTCTCATTGTAATCTCCATTGTTGTTAACCCCCCCTCCTATTTGTTCGAAGGGACACTGATCAACTTGCCACCAAAAATGGGCCTCCCTTTAAGGTTGGAGATATGAGGAATGTGAAAAGATGTCAATTTTGATGCAGTAGGAGATGATTCTCTTAATTGGTTCATTATCCCCTTTGAAGAAAAACCATAAGTGGATGTGGTAGATGAGGCTCTAAGGGTCCCTAGAGAAAGGAAGCCAAGGAAAAAATTTAAAGCTAAAAAAGCTATAAACTTGAAAAGTAAGAAGGTAGTAACTAAACCTACCTTAGGGGATAAACAATCAGGTTAATTTAAGGTGAAAAGGAAAAGAGGAAGAACTTGTGGATTTTCCATAACTAGGCAAGAGAACCAGCTCCCTAAAGGTGTATTACCAAAATGCTACAAGCATTTCAGAACTTCTATGGGCACTTCCCCATAAATCCTATAAAGTAAAAATGCACTAATTAGAATGTGAGAGGGCTTGAGTCCCCAAATAGGAAATATATTGTCAAAAGATTCCTTAATATGCATAGAGATATGGACATTATGCTTCTTCAAGAGGTCAAGATATATAGTTTCAATTTGGAAATTAATTTAAGATGTATCTAGAGGGATTCTAAATTATTTACCACTAATCACTGTAAGGGGAAAGGTGGTGGTGTTATTCTAGTGAGCCCTAAATGGAAATATTGCATCTCTATGTGGGGTGCATCCCCTTGCATTAGAGTAGTTTGGGTGATCCTTAAGGTCAATAATCAAGAATCTGGAGTTTTCTCCCCTTACACATGTAATAATCATAGAGAAAGAATTGAACTATGGAAGTGGATATTCCTTCTAGAAGACATTACCTAGGTTATGGGGGGATATTTTAACATGATAGAGAGACCACAAGACAAGGTTGGAGGCAGTAAATTCGAATGGAAGGGGGATAAAATTTTCTACTGGGCTAATATGTTGAATAAAATAAATTTGTTTGACCCCCTAGCCAGAAGGAAGCATGACTTTCTAGGTTATTTTGTTCACCTGGTGCAACTCCCAACAAGGCACTATGAGGATCTACTCTAGGATGGATAGATTCTGTGTTAATAAGAATAATTTTGTATTCGATTAAGATGAGAAGATAATTGACATTAATGTTATCCCTTACATTCTTTCAGAGTATCGTCCAGTTGTGACTCACGTCTCTACTAAGCAAGCAACTAGCACTTTTAAACTTGATAAATATGCCTTTGCCCTTAATGTTAAACAATTTAAAGATGAAGCATTGCTCTATTTTGTGGATATCATTAGGATCTTCAATGAAAAAGTGGCAAGACACACTAGTGAAATAGACAAATGGGTGCAAAACACAAAATGATGGAAGACTTTTTTTAGTCAGTGAAGAAAAAGAAAGAAAAAGACATCAGAGAGAAAGAAAATGATCTTCATAATAAGTTATTGGAAGCAGAGGATTGCATTAAAAAATATCCATTCAATAATGGGGCTAAGAGACTCTGCAATTTTTTAAAAAGTCCACGAGGAGAATTCAAAACATAAAAAATCAAGGAGCTGAAGTTAGAGCTAAAATGAATTTATTAAATCATGGAGACAAAGGCTCAAAATATTTCTTTTAATTACTCAAGAGGAAGGAGGCCAGAGAGAAGATTGATTGGATATGTGATGATGGAGTTAATGTGACAGAGTGATGCAATGAGGGTATAGATAAAAGGGGCCCAAGATAATCCCAGCTATCCAAACCAACTTGCAGAATAACACAAAAGCAACAACACAACAAGGGAGGGAAGAAACAACATATACTTTGTATTAATTCATCAAACTCATTACATGTCAGGCTGTAAGGCCTTCCTAGTTTCTTCCATATACATTCAAATGTTTAAAAAATAATCTTGATACATGCAAGGTCACAGACTCACTATCTGAATCTGCTAACCCTTAATCTTCTATCTCCAAAACTAATCCCCCTACCTACAACAGAAAGCCAAATATATACAAGAGTCCACCAAAGAGGTTGTTGATGGGGTTTTGCTGACCAGGTCCGCCAACAGTCATAAGTTGTCACCAGGTACTGGGGGTACCGGCCAACTCCGCCTGCAAAGGTTATCCGGGGAAGTTAGATTCCCCGGACCTCCAAGCACCTGGGTATCGGATCACGACGGTGTGTGGCTCGGTTGGGAGACATGACTATTTTCGAGGGGGATAATTGGTTTCTTCAACTCATTCTCTCCAAAGATTCAGTAAGGTGAGGTTCCTCCAAGCATTCTACACTTAGCAAATAAAATGAAAAAGATCCTGTAGGGTTAGAAGTACTTCATCTAACTATAGTTATGCTTAAACATTCAAAACATTGATAATGCTCTAATATACTACACTAAATACCGAAGAAATACGCAACCATCAGTTAGTATTTTATCAGTAGCAAGGGAAAAGAGGTCGTTAATCTACTTGACATATCAGAGTAGAAGACATAAAGAACATGAAACATAAAATACCATTAACTCAGAAGTTTGAATGCCAACAACTTCATTGCAAATAATTCTCCCTTCTTCATTAATGTTTCTTCCAGCATGCACTGGTGCGTGATACAATGGTGGCTCTAGGGGAGCATCTAACTATTGGAAAGTGAAACAATGGAGCATTGAGCTCTGCAACTAAAATGAAAAATCACTTTTCTATTATTGTGGACAGCAAAATCATCAATTTTGCCGACCCTTAGAAATGGGCCGGTCTTACTATTTATACACATTTTCTTCTAACTCTAACCCTAACCCTATTTTATATCATATTTCAATAAAATACAATATCCGAGGGCCAGTACTACCTGCGCCACCCTACAAAATACCTTGAGACAGAATAGGCCTGACATGTCAGAAGAATAATTCAAGAATATACAGCGGAAGAATCAGCCTCAAGAAGAGAGCCAGAAAAGAGAAGGAAGAAATCAGATCCCCGGGGATCGAGGCTACATGCCTCATAAATGGGAAATGCGGCGCCCTATCTCCAATATGCCAGGTGTACCTCTGAAACGGCACCTCGACAAGACCATCTATCAAAAAGACAACTATTGATCTGACGCCCCTTTGATGTATCCAACTACCTTCTAAAAGCCTTTATTAACCGCTTCTGAAAGCGATCGGTCGGCCTCAGGGACCGGGACACAGATCACTTGAAAGAATACAAAATTTGGGATCCGAGACTCCGGGATCTGGGAACTTGTGTTCTGAAAGAATAAGGAATACAAAATGTTTGGGTTTTCTCCAGCCTCTAGAGAAACTTTATTGTTGCTTATTGTCATTGAATGTTTGGAGAAGATGAGAGATCCCATCCTCATCAATCTCTTTAAGGCAAGACCGCCAGTACTTAGCTGCCTCAATCTGTTCCCCAAGCTCCAGAACATTATCTTTGAACTCATCAGCCATTTTTGCCACATCATGACCACTAAGGATCATGCGAGTTAGCCCCGTAATTTGGGTCCCATCCAGTCCCTTCGGGGATTGGTATTTGGATTCCATTAATTCATCAAATTTTCCCAGGACGTAATCCTAGGGGGTGCATGTATCAGTGTTGAATGGGTCTGCTCCAGAGACCTTTATCACAAATGCCTTGTACATATGTGCAGAATATTGCATTGTGTTGACTTTGTCATGCAAAGCCCCTACCAGTTGCTTGAGTACCTCCAATGTGAGGTCAAGTCTGGAGTGTTGGGTCCTCATGAAATCAAATGATTCTTCTCCTAGAATCCTAGATTCTAAGACCATCTCTTCCCCAAGGTTGAGGAGCTCTTCCATCTCTACCTTTCAAGCCTCGTAATTTTCCATGTCACCCTCCCATATATTAAGAACAGTCTCTACCTGATGCAGAACATGTCATGCCACATACAAATCTAGGAGGGTGGATACTAGGAAATGTTGGGTGTTTCCTACTTGCAAAGCGACCCACTCATCAACCGCTTGGGCCTTT
>MU228366.1:144319-158737 GCA_018584345.1 Thuja plicata | reverse complement strand
CCCCCCCCCCCCCCCCCTTAGTTATTCTAACAATTGGTATCAGAGATTTGGTGCTTGGAAGAAAATTTTAAGGGGACTTAAGCTAAAGATCACAAGATGAGTAAAAGGGATGTGCCTAATTTGAACAAGGAAAAATTTGCATCATGGAAAAGTAGGATAAGACTTCATCTATCAAGTATTGGAAATGATGTCACACAACACTTAGATACTAAATATGTTGCACCTACTAGACCTCTGACTGTTGATCAATTGAGAGAGAAACATGAACACAATTCTACGATGATATAAATTTCTTCTTCACTAACCGATGCTGAATTTGAAGATGTGAAATCATGCACCTCTGCAAAGGACAAACTCAAGCTAGTACATGGAGGAGATGCAAATGTGCTGAGAGCTAAAACTAAAAGCCTAAGAGGAAAGTTTGATGACCTGAGAATGAAAGAAGGAGAGAACATCACTCAGTACAGTGATAGAATCAAAGAATTTGTTAATGCTATCCATGGAGTAGGAGGATTACTTGAGGAATAAATAGTTGTAAGTAAAATTATAAGAACCTTACTGCCTCTTTATGCTATTAGAGTATCTTCAATTCAAGAAATGAGAGCAGTAGCAAATACAAATGTTAATCTTGATAGTTTGATTGGGAGACTTATTTCTTTTGAGATGAACAACTATGACAACAATGTCTTACCTACTATTGAGTTTACATTCAAGTCTTCTCTGAAAATAAGCAAATCTAGTAACAAACACACTATGAGAAATGATAGTGACAGTAATAGTGATGAACACAAACTTGATGAACTTGAAGCACTAATGGCTAGGAGATTACATAGAGGTAAAGGAGTATATAAAGGTAAATTACCATTGGCCTGCTTTAATTGCAAAGAAATTGGACATTTTGCTGCTAGATGCCCTAAAAAGAGAAAGGATGAAAGAAACAATGACAAATATTATGAAAAGAAGTGTGACGGAAGTGATGACTGAGACTACAGAAGCAATCGACACTCTGACAGAAGAGATAACCAAGATTACAAGGACAAAGGCAAGAAAGCTTGTTAAATGGCTGTGAACAAAGTTGAAAATTCTGACACTGATTCTAATGAAGATATTGAGGTAGTATTTGTTGCTATGAAGGATGATTCAGATGAAGAAAAAAGGTATGTTGAAAAAAAACTCATATCTAAAGTTAGAAAAAATGATGTCTGGATTATTGATAGTGGCTATACTCATCACATGACTAGAGATAAAGAAAATTTTGAAACTTTTGAATATTATAATAAATCACCTTGCTGAGTTGAAGGAAAAGGTACAATCATGTTGAATAATCTGATCAGATGTGAAAATGCATATTGGGTGAAAGGACTTAACTATAATTTATTGAGTGTTTCACAGTTGGATAACACAAGACACCGATATGCTTTTGAGAACAAAAAGGCAATGACCTATAATTAAAAAAGAAAGTTGAACAGTACTGGTGAACAAACAAAAGGTAATCTATTTTATCTTGATGATATGGAGACCACTTGTTTATTGGATAGAAATGAAGACATTTGGTTGTGGCGTAAAAGGTTATGTCATGTGAATTTTGATAACATGGTTAAGATAAGTAAGAAAATAAAAGTGAGAGGCTTACCAAGTATTTCAAAGCCCGACCATGTTATGTGCAAGAATTGTCAAATAGGAAAAATGACAAAGTCTAGTTTCAAGAGCAAAACATACACATCTAATTCTATTCTAGAGTTAGTCCATACTGACTTATGTGGACCAATGAGAACAAAGAGCTATTATGGTGATAGATACTTTATTCTATTTGTTGATGAATATTCTAGGATGATGATTGTCATGTTCTTAAAAGAGAAATTTGAAGCATTTAAGATGTTCAAATGGTATAAAGCTAAAGTTGAAAAAGAAAGTGGAAAAGAACTGAAATGTTAAAGATCAGATAGATGAGGAGAATTTATTTCTGATGAGTTCACTAACTTTTGTAATGAGCATGGGATTGCAAGACAGGTTTCTAAACCAAGAACACCACAACAAAATGGCATTGCTGGAAGGAGGAATAGATCAATTGTTGATTGTGATAGAATACTGATGATTGAAAAAGGCATCACACAAACATTCTAGAGAGAAGCTGTAAGTATTGTTGTCTATACACTAAACTAAGTTCAATTGAAGAAAGACATAAAAGAGACACCTTATGAGCTATGGTATGGATACACACCAAATGTGAGTTACTGTAGAATTTTTGGAAGTCAATTTTATATATTGAAAGATGATAGAAATGAGAAACCTGACTCTAAAAGTGATGAAGGAATATTTCTAGGATATTCTACTAAAAGCAAAGCTTATAAATGTTTGAACAAATATTCTAACAAAATCATTGAAAGTGCAAATGTTAAAGTGGATGAATTTATTGAGAAAAATGACGAGGAGAGAAGAAAGGAACCTAAATATTACAATATATTTTTCTACATTGAAGAACCTAATATCTTACCCGAACGACAGAACAATGCAACTGAGCAACATGTTGCACACACCGAGAATCAAGAAAATACTCACAATGTTGAACTGAGTGATAATGAAGATCACGATGAAGATAAAAATGAAGAACATAGATTTGAACCTGTACTTGCTAAATATGTCAAAAGACACCATCCACAGGACCAGATCATTGGAGACAAAAGAGCAGGAATAAGAACAAGAAGTAATTCTCTTAACACTAGATGTTTAATTTGTAATTTTGAGCCTAAATCTGTTAATGCTGCACTTGAAAATCAAGAATGGGTTAGTGCTATGAATGAAGATATTGACAGATTGGGAAGAATAAAACATGGACATTAGTACCTAGACTGAGTGACAAAAATGTCATTGGCACCAAATGGATTTTCAGAAACAAATTGAATGAGAATGGAGAAGTCACAAGGAACAACACAAGACCGGTATGTAAAGGGTATGCACAAGAAGAAGGTATTGATTATGGAGAAACCTTTACACCCATTGCTAGAATAGAAGGAGTAAGAATTCTACTTGCTTATGTTGCTTTTAAAGGATTCAAAGTATACCAAATGGATGTTAAATATGCATTTCTGAATGGAATACTAGAAGAGGAGGTATACATTGATCAACCAGAAGGGTTTGTTGATCCTAACAAGAGAAACATGGTTTGTAAACTACACAAAGCCTTGTATGGATTGAAACAAACACCAAGAGCATGGTATAAAATGCTTCACTCTTATCTCATTAGTATTGGATTTGTTAGAACAAGTGACAACAATAATCTATATTTGAAAGGATATACTGATGACAAGAGTTTGATTACTGATATATTTGTTGATGATATCATATTTGGAGGTAATGATATTCAATGCAAGTTATTTGCTAATGAAATGAACAAAAAAATTGAAATGTCCATGTTTGGAGAGATCAATTTTTTTCTTGGTCTACAGATTCTACAACAGGATGAAGGAATCTACATCACTCAATCCAAATACATCAAAGAAGTTATGAAGATATTCAAGATGGAGGGCTCAAAATCAGTCAAAAAACCTATGGCAACCGGTTGCAAATTGACAAAGGAAGACAAGACAACCGAGGTAAATCAGACCTTATACAAATCTATGATTGGTAAACTAATGTATGTTGTACACACTAGACCTGATATAGCACATGAAGTTGGAATAGTTGCAAGATTCTCTGCTAATCCTAAGAAATCACACATGACTACTTTTAAAATAATTTTGAGATTCTCTGCTAATCCTAAGGAATCACACATGACTACTGTTAAAATAATCTTGAGATATTTAAAGAACACTGAAGCCTATGGTTTGTGGTAAAATGAAGAAGGTAAATTTGAGCTACAAGTTTATACTGATGTTGACTGGGCTGGAAACATAGATGATAGAAAGAGCACAACAGGAGGAGCATTCTTTATGGGTGACAGACTTGTCACATGGATAAGTAAAAAGAAAGGATGCATAACTCAATCAACTATAGAAGTAGAATATGTAGCTGCTTCTGCAAATTGCCTAACATTGCTTGGATCTTGAGCAATTGCTGAAAGGTATGATTGAAGAAATTCTTGACCTAGTTATTATCTATTGTGATAATAGTAGTGTTATCAACATCTCAAAGAACCATGTGATGCATGCTAAGACAAAGCACATATCTATTAAGTATCATTACTTGAGGGAACAAGTACAAGAGAAACAAGTGATACTGGAATATGTATAGTCCAAAGAAAAACTAGCAGATATATTCACAAAACCATTGCCAAAAGATACATTTGAGTACCTGAGGAATAGACTAGGGGTTGGACCCTTGTCTACTGATCACTAAGATGACTAGGAGGCTGCATCAGCCTACACATTATCAGAATATTATTCATATTGATGCAAGTTAAGAGATGGACTATAATGACATATTAGTCCACTAAAGGGGCATAAATCCTTAAAGGGAGAAAAATATCGTTGGCTACTACAGAGCTGTATATATATATTTTTTGGCATTGTTGTCAAAGGGAGAGAGTGATTCAATGAAATATCCATCAGGGAGAAGAAAATCTAAAGGGAGAGAGATATTCAATGAAGTAACCATACATCAAAGGGAGAGAATTGGAAAAAGTTACATTTCGTATCTATCCAAAAAAGGGAGAAGAGATTCTACAAGAAAGGGAGAGACATAATTAGAAGACAAAATTGCTACACCTATCCATTAAAGGGAATGAAGAAAGGGAGAGCACACATCAGAATCAAATCTAAGATAGAAGAGCTTACTGAGATTTAGATATTTGAATTGGTTATAGAACAAAAATTTTGGTATGTTATGGAATATCTCATACTACATATTTCACAGTATGTTGCCATCAATGCCAAAGGGAGAGATTGATGAACTATAACTGATTGAATGTTTGAAGATGATAATTTGATATCACCGAGATGAAAAAGTGAATGCAAGACATTAAATTAGTTAATGTATTGTATTTTCATTGATGTCAACCAGATATGGTTTGATTGATCATATATATATTGATCATAACCTTGAAGATCTGAAGAGACAAATTTTATGTTGTTAGTAAAGCATAAAAAGTCTGTATACATTGAGTGACAGTAAACACCAACGGACAGTGCATACCAAAGGATAGTGTACACTAACTAATTCACAGTGTATAACGAGCACCGTAGTAACCAAGCAAGTGTTACCAAGCAAGAGATGTTTACCGAGCATAACTGAATTCAATGACCAAGCTAACTGAATTTGATGACTGATCAGAATTGAAGTTAAAGAACAAAAAAACTACTTAGCTGGCAAGAGCTATATTTAGGGTTGACTGATTGATTGCGTTATTTTTGAATATCAGTTAAAATAAACCATGAAAGAGATTTAAAGTGATTTTTATTCATAGTTATCATTGAGAGATTTTCAAAATAAAACTAAAGCAGATCTTTACGGGATAAAGCAAGCATGATGAGTTTTACAGATCAAAAAGTGATCTATGACAAAGAAAAGGAGATTGAATGGCTAATCATGTCTATATAAAGAGACAAGGAATTCATTATGAAGGAGAGGAATGCTGAATATATTTTGGTGAAGATAGAATTCTTCATGCAGATCTGTTCATACAAGCTGAAGAATAGAGCCAAGGAATTCTGCAGACACCGAGCAATAGAGGACAGAGCATTCACTGAGCAGAACAAAGGAAGAGAGAAAAGGAACTAAAGAGCATATTGATCAAAGAGGTATTATTAGACTAACAATAGATATAAATATCTACAAGTTAAAGTTGTATTTTGAACAAATCATTTACTGTATCAATTTAACAAATCATTCATGAAATCTCTTAATCGAGTGGGATTTAACAGTCCTTATTGTTTTGAGATACTCAAAAGTATCAAAAGGTTTTCTTGTTGACAAAATAGTGAATTCTAGGCCAAAAGACAAATTGTTAGTTTTAAATCCTCTAACAAGGTCACACTTAACAATGCATATTGTAACCTTTAACAGGGTTGGCTCTTCACTGAGCTCACTTCAGAAGAGTGAAAATATTTTGGGTTACTAGTCCTAGGTGGTTTTCCCCTTAGCAGGGTTTCCAAATTAAAATCTATGTGTCAAATGTGTATTTCTTTCATTGTATTGATATTTTTCTTTACACATTATTGAAACTAGATTGGTCGGTTAACACTAAGTTTATTTACTGCTACTCGGTAAATTCTAGAAAAGATAAACAATATATCTTACTGAGCAGGTTATATTTGTTAAGTTTATTTAAGGCATACATCCTGATGGACTAAAAGATAGCTAGAGGGTATTATATTTAAGAGATAAGCTTTGGTTGGATTTTTGGAATTATTTTTATGGCCACTGATTCACCTCCCCCCTCTTAGTTATTCTAACACAATAACCTTCCAAACTTTGTCTGCAACTCTACATCTGGTCTTGAACAAAATTATCTTCACAGGATATTTCTTATCTTTCTCACTCCATAATATCCTTTTGTAAATTAGATTTCCTTCCTTCTCAAGTTCATTCGATGATTCTTCTTGTACCAAAGATTTATACTACTATGGAATTTCTTACTTGCATGTGTACACTCAAAATATCTGTGCCCTTCTTAACCACAATTGTAACAAGTTCCTTGGAACCCTCTTCTGTTATAACCTCCTTGGGAGTAATTTCCTCTTCCTCATAATGAACTTCCACCTTTCCATCTGATCTTTTCTTTGGCATGATATGTGTCTGAAATTGTCTTGTCTAGTTTAGATCTACTATTTTCACCTTGAGATCTACCTCTTCCTCTAGGGAGTCTACCTCCTCTTCCTCTTTTCTGTTGTTCATATATTTTGTTCAATTTCTCCTTAGCTTTTAGGGCAAACTGATATGCCTCTTCAATGCTCTCCATCCTTACCAAGCTAATCTCATCTTGTATGGAACTTCTTAATCCATTCAAATAGCTTGCTATTATTTCCACTTCATCCTCAACATGTCCAGATCAGATGTCTAATTTGTATAATTCCTCAGTGTAATCTTTTACCGAGCTATCTTTCTGCTTCAAACTTTGCATTCTCCTCACTAGGTTAATCTGGTAATCCCAAGATAAAAACTTTCTTTCAATTTGTTTATCATCTTGTCCCATACCTTGATCTTGTCTTTACCATTCTTATTCTGATCCAATTGCAGATGCTCCCACTACAAGGATGCATGACCTTTCAACTTTATACTTGCAATCTTTACTTTCTTCTCCTCTGATACATTCTCATACTCAAATTATTTTTCCATCTCAGTTATCCAATCTATCAATTCATCAAAATCCAACTTTCCACTATACTTAGGAGGATTAAATTGAGGCGTGGAATTCAAACTTGTCAAATCTCACATGAATCTCTCCTCATCTTGTTCCATCACAGGTTTAGGTGCAAATTCTCCTTGTATTTCTTACAATTCATCATCACTAACATCTTCAAGATGTCTTCCTCTATGCTAGGCTGTCTCAACAACTTCCAGTCTTGCAGCCATTTGTCTTAACATATCAGCTATACGTAGATCTACATTTCCTCTGCCATGAACCATCTTGAAACCCTCTACAATTATAGGGTAGATCACAATCTACTACCCCACAACAATATCAACCAACTAGGTTTAGGGATTACAAGAAGGAACCTAGATCTCACCTTTGCTCTGATACCACCTGACACAGGGAGGGTATGGAGAATAGAGGTCCAATGCACTCCTATCTATCCAAACCAACTTGCATAACAACACAGAACCAACAACACAATAAGGGAGAGAAGAAACAATAGATACTTTGTATTAATTCATCAAACTCATTACATGCTGTGTTGTAAGGACTTCTTGGTTTTGTCCATATATAGTCAGATGTTTATAGAATAATCTTGATACATGTGAGGTCACAGACCTGCAATCTAAATCTACTAACCCTTAATCTTTTATCTCCAAAGTTGATCCCCCTACCTACAACAGAAAGCCAAATATATACAAGAGTACACCAAATATGTCGACACTCAGATCCTAAAGATCCAACATAGGAAATAGAAAAGACCCAAATTTATGTCCACACACATCCCAATGAGAGATCCCACATTAATTACGCTACATAAATTAAATGCAAAAGTCAGCCAAAACAAGATAAACAACTTGGTAAGAAGTCGACCGAGCAACAGGAACAACTCGGTGAAGATGAACCAAACAATATCAAAAAATTGGTAAGAAGGTAACTGAGCAATATAAACAACTCAGTGAAAACCTGTCGGTAAAGCAAGATAGAGCAAGTAACCGAGCAACATCAGTTACCGAGCACTTTACCGAGAAGCATCCAACAATCTACCAAACTAAAACAAACATATTTTTCATTGATCAAGATTTCCAAAGAACCCAAGATGCTCCTAAATCACAAAGCCAAGTGAGATCTCAATGCTTTTTTATAATACTACAATACTCTTTTTACATCATAGGACTATGAGCCAAGTATGGAAGAAGCTAGAAAACAAATCAAGGGCATTATTTCTGAATAAGGTTGGTAGGGAAGATGCAAAAATATCAGGAAAATAAATATCTTAAAATGAAATTAAACTAGCAATCAAAGCATCGAGCATTGATGAATCCCAAGGACCAGATTGCATGGATTAGTCTACCAACAGAATTTTAGAAAGACAATGTAAGATGGGTGGGTCAATAATTGTGTAAGCTATACAAGGAGGGCATTCTACAAGGATCTCTTTGAAAAGATATAAATACAGGTATGATTAAGTTAATTCCTAGAGAAGGTGATATGTATTTGATAAAAAATTGGAGGCCTATCACATTGTTGAATGTCTCATATAAAATAATGGCTAAAGTATTAGTTAAAAGATTGGAGGATATTCTTCCTAAAATCATTAATCCAACCCAAAATGGGTTTTTTAAGGGAAGATACATATTAGAGAATATTCTAACATGATAAGAGGCCATGGTTTGGGCTAAAGACTCCAATCAGGAAGTAAGCATGCTACTAATATATTATGAAAAAATGTATGATATGATTGAATGGAAATTCATCATGATGATGATAGGTAGTTTAGGCTTCCTTAAAAGCTTTCAAAGTATGGTGAAGATCTTGATGAAGGACACTAATTCCAGAGTAGAGGTGAATGGTTGCAGATATGAAGGCATCATCCTGTACAGGTCTATTATGCAACGTTGCCTCTTGCACCTGCCTTGTTTGTGATAGTAGAAGATACCCTTTTATTAATCTCTTGAGAGATAACTCCCTCTCCTGAAATATAAAAGCAGTTACTCTCCCTAGTGGTGAGGACCTGACTAATGTGCAATTTTTTGATGACACAACTATTATTGTTAAAATAAATTAGACAAATTTGGAAGGATTGGCTAATAAACTAAATTTATTTTGTCATCTTCTGGCAGCAAGATCTCCCCCTCCAAATCTATCATGATTGGATGGGAGGAGTAACCACTTGAGTGGTTCAATATATTGGTCTTAAATAGGGGCCCCAAACATCAAGTGAAGTACCTAGGAATTCCCTTTTTAATATAACCATATCTAAGAGACATGTGGATTTGGATCTGTAATGACCTAAAAATGGTCATCTAAAGCCCAGACCCCTAATCTCAATCTCATATCAAGAAACCGTAATCTTGATTATTCTAAGTCCTAAACCAAATAGGCAATTTATCAATTTCAAGCTGATCTAACTTGAATCCTAGGTCCCAATTAATCATCATACTTGATTAATTAATTAATTCCTAAAAATACATTACATTGGCAAACAAACCTTAAATTATTTATTTAATTGATATTTTGATATATTGATTAAATAAATTACTAAATTATCAATTAAATCCAAAAAGGAATTAAATGAATTAATAAAATCAAAATGTGCATTTAGAATCTTTTAAATTATTAAAAATGCATATTATGTCATCATTTCAGTCAACTGAATATTAAAATAGAAATAAATCAGTTTTATTCAGTTAACTTATTCTTATCTATTTCTCATTTTGGAAACAATCTACTTAATTGAAAATAGATTTTGGAAGTTTCCTAAATGACTAATCAGTTAGTTCAATCAACTGACTCTCCCGACCAATCATCTTATTTTCACATGGATTGTGCTTCCTCAAATCGAATTATGTCCACTCTTTGGCTTTCAATCTCGATCGTCAATTCGAGAGAGATTTATATAAAAGAGAACCTCTTTTCCTTCATAAAGGACCTAGATTTTATCATCGTTATTATACTATTTTGCATTCAAGCATCCTTATCTTTCAAGTACTTAGTTTTTTTTTAATAATTTTAGTTTACATGCAAACTTCATAATTAGAGCACATTTGATTTTGGAGCTTGAAATCTATCAATACCTTTCATTTGGTGTTTTAAATATACTCTTAATTAGCTTGGATTAACAACAACCTTGCATTATCATTTAGCTTAAATCATTTAGATCATTTACAAATAGCTTTCAAAATCCTTTGTTTAGAACAGGTGTAGTCACTGAGTTTTACGATGACCTGAGAGCTAACTCATACTCCTGCCTACTACAAGGAAATGAGTCGGTTTCGATTAGTTTAGTTGATTTTGTATTTTGATTTAATATTTTTGATAAGCTAGCCATGTAATGATTCATTGAAGTGTGTGTTTTCATCTTGCAGGTACTTGGCCACAATTTACATGCACATGATCAAGACCAAGATTGATAGGAAACTTAGTAAATGAGAAAATAAATATTTATCTATGGCATGTAGGTTTCAAGTTTGTCAGAGGGTGCTATCTTCCTACAATATATATTATACTTCAAGTTGGTTGTTCAACCAATATCAGTATACTCACCTTGAGATGCAAATTAGGAACTACCTTTGGTCAGATGGAAAGGCTGGTGGGAAGAGACACATTGTAAGATAGCAGTGGTGAGCTATGAGAAGGTCTCTAGGGGAACTAAAACTTAGAGACTTAAAACTACAAGGAATTTCTTTTACAACAAAGTGGATTTTCAAATCCCTTCAAGGATTAGAGCCACGAAAGATTTTGACTAGAAAAATATTAGTAGATCTATGCCTAGTAAAGGTTCATGGTGGAAAGGGCTCAACCTCTACGACCTTATTTCTAGTCTCTACCTTGTCAAGGTGGCTAGTTTCAGTGTCTTTAAGTCTATATGGAAAGGATGGGAAAATGCAAGAAACTTGATCAAATGTAATGGTCTAATCTCCACAGAAAATAAAATTTGTGGTGAGAGATCCATTTGGTGGAATCTCAAGCACAAAGATAAACCCCTTGCCTTGATTCAAGCTTGTTCAACCAAAAGTTGGGCAACTAAAAGAATTCAAAATCTCAAAGATATCATAAAAGATGGACAATTTATCAGCTGGGATGAGTTGAAAAGTAAATTAAATCTACCCTAGAGTCAATGGAGAACCTTTTTATTATTAGGGGGGCTTGTAATCCTCTTTCCCTTCCTAAGAGTTGTGATATTATGGATGATAGATTCCTCTCATTCCAATGGGTTGAGGTTCAATACTCCTTAAAACTAAAGTTAAATCACTATACTCTGCTTTATAAAATAATGAAGATATAATTGTTCACTCCAATGCAAGTTGGGTTGTAGAATTTGACTCTTCTTGGTGGAGCAATACATTTGAAAATATGTGGAACAGATTGGTTGAGCCCAAAAAGAAGTGTTTCTTATGGAATTTGGTTATTGATAAATTTCCTATCAAACCAAATGGTGAATTTAATACCTATCCTATATGCAGAACTCTTGAGACCCTAAAATATTTTGTTTTTTAATTGTATTTTTGTAAAAGAGATCTAGAACTTGTTTGGATTCACTCTCAATGTTAATATCACCATCCCTGAGATTGTATTTGGCATTGTCTTGGGCATCAAGAAAAGTAGTTGTATTTTTGTGTCTTGCATTTTTGTTTAAATACTTTAGTGCATATGGAAATTTAGGAATTACATCTTTAGTAGCAAGGATAGAGTCCTTACCGAGTCTTTGAGGAGGCTCATATTACTTGATATTGATATGTAGGTATTCATTATGACGAGGCTTAGTAAAAATAAATTCCAAGAGCTGTTGCAGAAATGTATGGTTAGATTTGGAAGATGGGAAATATTCCATGGCTACACATGGATGAGGTCTTCACCTGAGAGATCCCTTTTTGAAGAGGCTCACTTCATAACTTTATGGAAGACCTTGAGTAGGATAGGTAAAGGGTGGAATGTGTTGTAGGGATACCCAAAGTTGTGGCTCAACTTGCCTTCATTCCATCAGGCACTATTCTCCTATTCTAGTTGATGACAAACTTCTACATCATTATGAACAACATATGAGGGAGGGCAAAATTCTCAGATGAAAGGAAGGACCTGAAGGTTAAACAATCTTGATTGAAGATAAAGAAGAAGATAAGAATTTCTATGGGAAGTGATCTCTATGTAATCATGACGTACTATTTTGTTGTAACTTTTTTGATAGCTTTCAACCTAGTTTGCTCTTACTGTGCCGACATCCTATTAATCATGATGTAAAATCAGTCAATACCACATGTATATTTTTTTTACTTGATATCTAATACAAGAAAAAACTAGGACAAGGTGTGATAAAAGGTTAAGGATAAATTAATTAATAAATAATATATTTTTATTTAATTAATGGTTAAGATAATGTGGGATAAAAGATGGATAGCTTAATAAATTAATTAATTGATATTATTTTATTTAATGGCTTAAGATGGGTTAATATCAAGCATAATTTAGGTGTCTCCAATCCATAACTAAAAAATAAAATATATGAAATAAACATATTAATAATATTTAAAAAGAAACATATATATTGAAATCAATCATTCAATATAAGATTAGTCATGCAATATTTTTACTATATTTGAAATTTGAAAAACATAAGAATGTATTTTAATGACTTTATTATGTCAACATATTCTCAACATTATAACAGACATTAAATAAAATTAATTAAATAGAAAAACTAGCATAAACCATATTAATAAAATAATTGCACGCTTACTCAAAATTAGAAAATTTTGGTTCTTGTCCCTATTGATGGAATAATTAATAATTAGTTTATGACTAAATTTTTTGTCCCTATTGACTGAATTTTTAGTCTCATTCTCTCTTCTTTTATGTCATTTTTTGGATTTCGAACATTCTAGTCCCGATACAATTTCTCAGATTCTCGTACGAGTATCTACATAGAACCATATGAGTTTTCGCAAGTTACTGCAAAAATTTGTATTGGAGCTTATGGGTTCTCATATTGGAAACTTGTGGTTCTCGAATTGGAACCTTCTGGTTATCGTATGAGTTTTTGTAGTATTCACCAGAATCGCATATGGGAACCTACTAGTTCTTGTATGGCTCTGATGAGTAACTCGTACGAGTTGTTGTATTTGAGTTCTAAAACAACAAGCTTTCTTTACTTTTTTGAGGTTTTAAATTTAAAATATAACATTTAAGTATAAGTGATAGTCACTTATACTTTAAGTTATATTTTAAATATATACTTTTAGGATGTTTGAGAGTGGTTTCAGATCTCGAGGAGTTATAATGCAAATTCTATAGTTTGGGAGATTTAAAAAAAAAATCAGACTTAGCCAAATTTCAGGATTCAACATATTTTACTAACCTTGTTGTTTCAGCATGTGTTACCGACCTAATTTGGTTTTGTTGGTCTTCTAGTTTTCTTGCTTTTCTAATACTGACAAGTTTCTTGGTTTGTTGTTCTTTGGGTTATTTTGTTTATTGTATCTTGATAGTGGTTTGCAAGACATTTGAAAAGAAGACAAAATAAAAAAAACTATTGACAATTCATCTTACAGGTCATCGTGTTCGTAGATCAATTAAACTTTTCTTGTGTGTTTTTTTTCTAGTTGTTATTAACTAGGAACCCACATGCAAGACATTTTAAAATTAACTTTTGTTTTTTGTTTTAAGAATGGCAATAGTGTTATGATATTAGGCTCTTGCCCTTCTAGGGATGATCAGAAATATAGAAACATTGTTGTCATTTGGTGTTTGAGATATGCAACTTTAGAGGGCCTATCAAAGTGGGAAAAATTACTCACCCTTAGAGAATGACCCAAGTGAGAATGAGCTAATTCCAAGCTACTCTAACTCACTATAATAAAATGTTTCCTTGAGACTAAAGCCTAAGAAGATAAGTGTCATTTGAGCTTATACTCGGCTTGTTCGGATTAAGTAATACTGAGAGGGGGGTGAATCAATATTACAACACTTTAAAGATGAACTTAATAAATTCCAAATTAACCATATAATTACTGAAATGAAAAGAACATAAGTGAAGGCATTATATTTTTCCATTAGTATACACAAGGAAAAACATGATCTACACCATCGATTGTCACTACACCGACAGACAGGGCACAACACTACCCGAC
>MU228366.1:73200-91067 GCA_018584345.1 Thuja plicata | reverse complement strand
ATACATAGGGGGAGTCATTAAATGACTAAGGATTATATATGTTGTATATACTTAACATTTTGTTAGTATTTTGCACATATTAGTTTTTGATACTAATGTCAAAGGGGGAGATTGATGAAATTAATTTGTCGTTAGTATTCAAACAACACTTTCGGTAAGCTTACACCGAAAGACAGTAAAGGGAAAACCGAAGATCAGATTGGCAGATCACCAAAAATGACTAAGTACAGAGAGAACCGATGACACAAGGTAGTGTGTAAATTGAAAACCACAATGCAGAGAGTTAAAGTGGAACCCGACAGAGGAACCCAAAATGCTAGTTACAGTGCAGACCGATGAAATAGATTCAGTGCAACCGACAATAAAAATTGAAGGACAGTCAAGCATGACCGAAAGATAGAACCAAAAGTCAGTTGCAGCCCACAAAAAGTGGATCTGACTTCCACGTCAGATAAAGAAAGGATATTCTATTTATAGGATATTTAATTGTTTTTAAATCCATTTCTTTAGGGACAAGAAACATTAATGCAAGTGTTTTAATCAGTCTAACTAATTTAAAGCACATAGACTAGGAGATCTAGGTGCAAGTTGTGAACCTGATCTTAGAGTTAACATTATTTTTATCATCAACTCGATGAAATCAACCCATCTATAAAAAGATGATGTAATCATTCATTAGAATGTGTGTGGAAGAGAGAGGAGAACAAAACAAGCACATCTATGGATTGAATTGAGAGTTTCAAGAACCAGAGCAGAAAAAGAAGAATTTGGTTAGCTGAACCAAGAATAGAGGAAACCGATAATCAGAGGTATTATTCAATCACAGTTAAGGTGATATTAGTTTGTATGTGAACTACATAGGATTTGTATCAGCAATAGGAGATTGCACTTACCAGGTCAATTTGTAATTTTCTATCATTCTAACAAGTGAAGCAAAGTGTAAGAAATCCTTTCAAGAAAGGTGGATTTAATAGTCCTAGATCAAATCTCTTAACCGAGTACACATTTAACAATGTTGCTAAAAGCTCTTAATAGAGTAGACTTTACAGGTCTCCACCGATACTCCTAGCAGGGTAGATCATCTGAAGTGATCAAAATTGTAAGCCTTAACTGATCCCTTCCATTCTGCAGATAGTGAAGTTTTGTGGGTGCCATCCCCACCACAGTTTTTACTTCCTAATAGGAGTTTTCTGCGATATCATATCTTGTGTTATGTGTCAATTATGTTCATGAATATTTCTATGAATGATTCATATGTTTATTAATGTTATGAATTGATACAACTCACACAAAGATAGTGTAGATCAGATGGAATGGATATGCAATTGATTACTAAGGTTAATTGATTAAAGGATAAGAAATTTTTTTAGAGGTACTGATTCACCCCTCCCCTCTCAGTACTACTTCCCATTAAACCCAACATCATTTGTGACATAAGAATTAGACCATAATGAAGATTGTGAGGAAGTAATCCTTACTCCACCTTTGAAAATTTTGAAAATATAGTGAGATCTAGTTGATGGGAAAACACTCTCTTTTGAGGAAAGTGAGTCATGTAGGAGGAGATGAAAACTCTTTATAGTTGTGATATTGGGATATTGTTAGTTTTCCCAAAGGAAGATGCAAGTGGATATTTGGGACTAATTTTGGCGTGGATGGTTGGCTAAAGCAGTACAAGAGCAGATTGGTGGCCAAGGGACACTTTCAAAGAGAGCGAGTTGATTTTGGTGAAATATTCTCTCGTTGCTTATTTAATTGCTATTAGATTCACATTATTTATGTCTATTGCTTATGATTTTGAGATTGATAAATGTATGTTAAAACTATTTTTTTACATGGGGATCTTGAAGAAGAGACTTATCTGTGATAACATGACAATTTTTTTGTGAAAATAAAAGAAAAATTAGTTTGCAGGTTAAAGAGGTTATTGTATGGTTTGAAATAGTAAACTAGGATGCAATACTAGCATTTTGATACTTTTGCATTAAAGTTGAGTTATCTTAGAAGAAAAGAGGATTGTCGTGTTTATATTAAGGTTATTGATGATCGAATACTAATTATTGTCTTGTATGTTAATGACATGTTGTTTATTGGAAACAACAAGGCGATGATTAGAGAGCTCAAAGGTTAGCTTTCTTGCACATTTTGATATATAGATATATTATTGAAATGGAAATCAATAGGGATCAAGTTCACAAAAAGCTTTGGTTAATTCAAAGTAAGTAGGTTGATACCATTTTGTAAAGATTTAAAATGCAGTCCACTATAAACCACTAATTATTCCATTTCTAGTTGGTACTAAGTTGAGTTTAGACATGTACCCTAATTCTTATGATGATATTGAAGATTTGTTTTTTTTTATGCTAGTGTCATTGGTACTTTAATGTATGCACTAGCACGTACTAGACTAGATATTGCCCAATCAATGAGAGTTCTAAGTGGGTTTATGCCTGACTCAGGTAAAGAAAATTAGATTTTGTTGTTGAAAGGGTGTTAAGGTACTTGCAAGGTACTTCTGATTATTATTATTTTAATCATGGTACTGATGACATGGATAAGTCATTGGACATACATGATTTTGTTGATCAGGTTAGATGAGAGACTTATACAATTGAAGGTCCACTAGTGGCTACATGTTTACTTTGTTTGGAGATATAGCACGAGTTGAGTGCGTAAAAGACAACCTACAATCAAATTGTCCACCACTGAAGCAAAGTATATGGTTGCTACACATACCTCCAAGGACACGGTTTGATTTTAGAGACTTGGCAATGGTATTGGTTTTGATTGCAGTATAGTGAGGATTGATTGTGACATTTAGAGTGCCATATGTTTACCCAAAAACCTTATGTATCATTCTTGTACTAAACATGCTGATATTCGGTATCAGTTTGTGTGAGAGATGATTGAGTGGACACACCTTGATTAAAAATAATGACACTTTGGATATGTTGTATATTCTCTCATGAAGTAAGTGACCACATATATTGTTATCATCAGAATGAGAACATATGTCTACACTCAACTTAGTACCAACCAAAAATGGACTACGTGCTGGTTTACAATCCTACATTTTAAATCTTTGTAAAATGGTATCAACATACTCTCTTTAACTTAACCATGGTTTTTGATGAACTTGATCCCTACTAATTTCTATCCCAAGGTTATATCTAGTAGCCCCTAATCCTTCGTATAAAATGTGCCAAAAAGCTAAGTTTTGAGGCATGACATTTATATCGCTATCTCCTATATTGTTTCTATTTATTTTATTAACATTGTGATGGTGGTTTTGTTCATTTTTAAGTCTTTGTGTGTGTGTGTGTTGTGGTCATAGCTCCAAAAGTGTAAATGAATTTTATAGTTTGTCCTCTATTTCAATTCTAAGTTTAGTTACTATTAGAAAAATAAGGAAAGTAATCAAATCATTTAGATTTTGTTACTAATATTTGAGTAGTTTAGTTTATGAGAGCATATATACCAAATTTTGAAAATAACCGTCTTTGAAATATGTCTTGTATGATTCAACAAACTATATTTTCCCATGCTTTCATAGATTAGAGTTTTTCAATACTTTCTAGCTAGTATTTATTTTTTGCATAAGCATATTTTAATTCAATTGAATGTATGTTTGAATTCCTTAGATATGAATAGCCCTGGACACCACCCAAATTGACATAATAACTAATTGATTAAGCATGCAATGATAACTCATCACCCATTCTCACCAACACTGCCAAAGTTATTCTTATGTGTGTTAGAATGCATTATGTTTATGTATTTATTTTATATCCTAGGTTTATTATGCACATAATATAGGATTGCTTGGTTTTACTCTCATATGCACACATATGCATCATCTTACTGAGAGCATCTCATCTTTAGCCAATTATTTGCTTAGTCTTTTCACTTGGTGACTCACATGATGACTGACTCAAAGATTTTGTCTTCATTTTTAACTTTACTCTCACCTTTAAAAAAATCTTTATAACACATTAGATAATTAGCTATTTTTACTTACATGTGAATTCTCCTTATAGAAGTGTATTGGTTTCACAAAGCTTCCCAATTATTTTTACAATCTTGCATTTTTAAGGGAGTAAAATGAAAAAAAAACTTTAAACTTGTTCTCATTTGATCTAACTAAACTATAAAAGCCCCTCAGGAAGAAAATAATGGAGAGGTGCTGGGTTAAAAAAACTTCTTCCATTCTAGACTTGCAGAGACTAAACACCAACAATCTTCGCAAAAACCTATTAGTATAGTATCCTAAAGCTAAAGAATTTCCCCCTCAACCTCAAAGGCTACGATAGGAACCACATGAGTAGAGTTAGCGACGAGGAATATATATGAGATACTTTCTCCACTAGGGGAACTATGTAAATACATTACCTTGGAGATATTAGATGAATATTTCATTTTCCTGTGTTTCATGTTACATAGGCTTATATGTTGGATTTTTGCATCATCATACTTGCTATGTAGGCCCATCTAAATTTGGGCTCTTGTAACTTGCATCATCAATTATCCCTAGGATGGCCCAATCACCACTTTGGATAAAATTTTCAAGTGTAGAATCAATGTAGGTCACTTCTTCAATCATTGATCTAAGCCTTGAATTTTTAATCTCAAAATTCAAATCTAGGCTTCTTGACTTTTTCTCACGAGCAACTGTGAGCTAACATGTGCTATGTTTAAGGACATTCCTTATACATTTGAAATAGATGAATGAAGGTCACATGCCCTTATCTATCTTCCATTTAGGATTCAAGTTATGCCATTAGATTATCATCATCCTAGGCTATTTTATACTTGCTTATTTCCTTTGATATCAGTTTATAGTAGTTGGATTGGTTTGCTTAGGGGCTTGACTAAAGGAGAATAAATTCATGCACAACAAGTTCTATGATGTCTTTAGACACCAACCCATATTAGACACATGTATAATAAGTTGAGTTGTATAATCACCAATTTTTTGCTAGTGCACTTCTATGCACATGCGTTTAATTTTGCACGTGAGATCAATTTTGTAGGTACAATAGATTAGTTTTGGAGGCATGTATTCAAACTAGAGCAAAGTATAATCAATTTGCGTATTCTGATGTGTTTGTTTGAACAAGACCTATTTCAACACACTAATGAATCGATCCCCAACATCTTTAATAATATATTCCTCCACCAAAAATCCAAATAAATATTACATTTAATTTCTTTAAATTTCATAAATCTAATTCCACATTTATTATTCCAATCCCACTTCTAATTGATCAACTGTATTTAATCAATGAAACTAATATATTATTGGGGTGTATTTTATCTCAATGCAAAATAATACATAAAGATATATAGTCAATTTAAAAAAAATAACATTAATAAATTTAACCCTGAACAAACTAAGGAAAATGGCGTCCTATTGGACTAAACCCACAAATGCTGCAAATAAATAAAAATAAAATTACTCCTCAAAATAGATTGGACAGAAATATTATTTCGCTACATTCAATTTATGTATTTAGTCATTCATTCTCTTCTCTTTGTATTTTTGTTGGAGATATCAGCTTTGCCTCGCACTTTTGTTTTTGTGAACATCCATTAAAGGAGGCCTCATAGATCCTGTGCAGAGCAAGCCAAACAAATACAATCATCCCCATATAATACACGTGAGCAGCATGGATAGGTCGTGAACTTTAAGGAATACCAGGTTAGACCACGGCCCTTTTAATCTACATTTTTTTCACACATTGTTTGTTTTCATGTATGTTCAGATCAATATTTGCTGCTCTGTATTCTCGTCATGTCTTTATTTACAATCCACGTGTGTTTTGTTATTATGTTTATGGATGAGTTATTTAGAGTTCTGTAAACTAAAACCTGATAAATGAATTCAACGTTCAGATCTTTGACACATCATATCTCTGTAATTTTTTCCAATCTGTGATTGTAATATTGGGCCAAGATGTTAGACTTGGGGTAAAAGTATGTTGAATTTTTAGAAGCAAAATGGGGAAATCGAATTGTAGGTTGCTGCTACATTGTATAAAATTGGTAAATAGATTACGAATTAGTTGCCAATATATAGAGTATGAGATAATATTCGTTTGTTTGTTTTTTGTTTTTCATTTTGCATTATGTACTCTCTGTGCTGGAATTGGCATTGATGTTGCAGTGATGCACCTAATGCTTATTATATTTGGTGTTTTCCCAAAGATACTTCATTCTCCCCAACTATATGCACATTTCATATTTTGTTTATGTACGAGTTGATCATGTCAAGTCTATATTTGTGTGTTTTTGCATTGCCAATATACTCGGCTATTGAGAGCTAGCTTCGGCTTATGCATGGGGTTTCATTCAGCCATTAATGTTGAGAAAATGTATTGTTTCTGGATAGACTCCTTACAGAATTGGGGCATTAATCTTTTTGGGTTTCTTTGTTTATTTGGTTTATTTGCCGGACGTTCTGTACCACAACTTTTATTGTCAAAACTCTTATAGTGAGTGGGATTCAATGGCTGGCAACTAGCTAGCTCTTTTACATGGGGCATGCTTTCAGTTGCACATATTGCTTTAGGCCAGGTTACTTAGCACAAGGTTTCACTTTCATCTAGTGTTTTGAAGTCTTGATTTGACTGCCATTATGAATAATACCTGTATAGGACCGATTGCTATTGAGTCAATAGGTTTCAGAGTTTCATCTTGTATTTGGCCTTTGCTCGGGTATCTTATTGATTAAAAATGAAAATGTTGACTTTGAAAGGATATCTACTGATGTTATTTTGTCTATTTTCCTGTTCATGGATATAGCTATCTGAAATACATTTGTCTATGTATTAAAGTCAGTTGTTGTTTGAAAAATCAGATTAGAAGACCCATTTTATAGGAAAATTGATCACTGAAGCATCTTATCTCAATTTCTATATAATCTAATTGTGTTCTGTTCATAATTACCATCAAGGCGTTGCATTTTATTTTTCTGTCAACATTAATGTAAATAAATTAATGTCTGTCTTTTGAATCAAGAAAAGAGGTAGGCTGTCATTTTCATTTTTATGGACATAATAGTCTCTGAAAAAAGAATCTGCAACTTGGGTTAGTTTAAATTACAGAGCAGGCTTCAGAGCTAATACATCCGCTCTTATCCTCATTGATGCTATAAAAGAAACACATATACATGATTTCTTGGTATCAAGTATTGTATGAGTTATTATATCAATTATCAAGCATTACATGTAGATAAACTGGATTCGATGGTAGAGCCTACGTTGGAAAATAATTGAATCCTGGAGGAAGTTGAAAGGTCTGCCCTTGAATCGATGGCAAATGTTAAGGTAAAGGTAGCTTTTTAGGTCAATACCAAATGAGAGACCAGTTTGGTGTATGAGACCCGCCTCATTGAAGCCTTATATATTCTTCAATGAGATGTATACAACCTGAGTGAGGATAATGGTGAATGGCTTTGTAAATTACAGAGACAGGTTTGAATCTGACAGTAGATAGTTTATGTAGGTAGGGAAATAGGTCTCTGAAATCGGGGAAAAGGAAACACTAACTAAAAATTTGATGGTTTCAATGAATTTTTATGGATGTGAAAAATGAGGATGCTATAAAAATCAAGCAGACAGACGTTAAATAAATGGATAAACAATTGATCATAGAATACTTCTTGGTATGCAATGACACCTTGGAAACAGTCCATTACAACTGTCAATTTTTGTCCAGTCAGAGCCTAGTGATATGCAGCCAAACAATAAGCAGCATGGAATGAGGGAGTATTCCTTAAAGAACCAAGGGAAACAGTTTTTGTATGATGCAAATAGAAAGTAGGAGTATGGGCCAAGACAGGTTTGTGAAGATACATATGGAAAACAGACTTTTTTTGTGAGATCGTAAAGTTTACTAAAATGTTAGCAAGTAGTTGGTCGACATTGGAAAACCACTTCCTGGTCATCAACTGACCTAAAGCGTCAGAGGATTTTCTTCATGTGAAGTAATTGAAGGCGTTTAAGATTACTTCTAGGGTGCGCAATTACATGAAACACAGGGATGCCAAACCAGTGGATCCTTTTAGGTGATCCATTGTTCATAAGAAAGAATGTGGCTCTTCCTTCAAACATGGAGACCAATGTTTGATCTTGCAAAGGAGTGGTCTAATAGGATCCCTATTTGGGTAATGTTGCCTGGCCAATTGTTGGAATACTGGGAAAACGAGGTGGTGACAGGTATTGCTAATTCCCTTGGGCAGATCATTGCTATCGATCCTGTGAATATTTCTAGGAAGTGTTTGTTGTTTGCCACATTTATGTGAACATTGATGTCGACAAGAAGTTACTGTCTTCAATTACCTTGTCTTCGAAGCATGTTTAGGAGTAGAGAATAGCCTGAAATGCTTGCCAAATGCGTCCTATGGTTGCACATTCGACTGCTGCTTGCATGAGCAATAGCCTGATGTAGAAGGATCAGAGGAGAAAAGAAGAAAATGAGCTTAGTCCTCATTAGGGTATTGATGAGCTGCCTTCCACATAATTGATGAAAGATTCACCTCTTTGTTAGCATTTTTTTTGATGAATAAGTGTTTGTATTAATATTAATAAAAGAAAATTAGACATATTTGTAAAAAAAGGTTTGGTGGAAGAAATCAGATCCCAAAGTCCAAACATGGATAAAACCTAGAACAAAATTCAATAACAGACTACTATGCGGCAAGAGCTAAGGCACTAGTAGGAGGACAGTCTCAATCATCCGGTCTAGTGTAGACATCTTTGAGGTCCAGAGCATCCACAGGATGCTCCCAATCAGCATTGCCATCCTCATCTATTTTGTCTTCTTTAGGAGGTTAAGTTTCACAAACAAGTGATATGGCAGGATCAAGCTCAGAAAATCTGCCAAAGTATGGCCACCCGCTGAACCCAGAACTAGGAGCTTGGGGAGAGGCAGAGTGGTGGCAGGTGAGCTGAAACCATCCTCTTTGAGATTGGTTACTGGCTCTTTTTGCAGGAGGATAAGAGCCATGAGAGTGTGCATCCTATTCACCCAATGACACCCACAAGGGGGAGAATGGCCTCGGCTAGAGTCAAGAGTCAAAGGGACATTGGCAACAATGCACGGGGCATTACCCCAATGACATGCATAACCACATTAGAACATATCATTGCCTTAGTGTAAAGTGAGAAGCTAGTATCAATTAAACATTAGGATAATAAAGCAAATTTTTTTTCATTCCATATGTTGAAAAGAATTTCCACATTAAAAGCATGCCAAATTTGGGTATATGTGGAGGGGATTCTAGGGAAATCCCCCCAAAAAAACAATGTGCCATGAGAACAACTCAAGCCAAAAGGTTTTGAAAAAAATCATGAATCCAAGTCCATGTAGCCTAAAGCTTTGGGACAAAACCAAAAGAGGTGTATTTTATGTTACCTTTGTCTTCCAAATGAGTAAGAAAAGAGTCATTAGAGAAACACCTATTCACTAATTGAGCTAAGGAATCAGACAAAGAAATATCGTTGACCAAAGTTTGGGAAACAAAATTGGCTAGAAGATATCCAAAGTGCTTATTAGCAAGCACATACATAAAGTGTAGGGGCTAAGGATGGATTAAAAAGCCCAAAGGCACTAGATTCATGGCCATTGATAGTTAGACAAGTAAAGACATCTTAAAAAGGCATGCACAAAAATTGCATAAAGTGAGGGCCAAATCCTAAAACTTGAAGCATGGTAATAATAAAAGGCCCTTCAATGTGGTCATAGGCTTTAGCATAGTCAATCATGATGAACACGACTTGCTATCAAGATCTCTGGGCCCATTCCATGCCTTCCTAGTTCGCAATAATATTGTCCAAAGTGTATTTGGATTTGATGAAGCCAATTTGTTTAGGACACAATTTATGAAAGATATCCACTAGATCTCTAGACTTAGGTATGAACTTAATATTTCCTTTATTTATAATTTTTCCTAAGGAACTCGAGTGAAAGGTGTCAAGGTACACTTTATACAGATACTCTCCAACCAACTACTAGAGAGTCTTGTAAAACTAACAAGGAAATCCATCAGATCTAGGAGCTTTGTTGCTGGCCATGGAAAATACAGCTTCATGGAGATTAGTAAGAGGGAGCAACTGATCACAAAAGACTCATTGACAATGAGAAAGTTAGCAAGGGACAACCTTGAGACATTTTTGTAGAGCATGATCTTGTTTAGGAGAATTCTCTTGAGCTCTAAACACCTGCTCATAATGATAAACAAAAACCTAAAGGTTATTAGGAAATTCGATTAGGAGTTGATGATTATCTTTTATTTTTTTAATAGCCCAGGACATGTGGAGAGCGCAAAGAGCTTGGATGTTTTCTAAAGGTTCAATCTCCCACTTTGAGCTAATGCAAATGAGCTTTTATCTGAGTGCCTTTAGCTATATGACTATTAAGGATTTGCTTCTATTAACGAAACTCGACACTTGCAATTGCAAATAGGAGCAAAGGTTGGGCTTCTAGCATAGTAGTGGCTTGGTGGAGCTTTGAGGTGGTGGCCTTGTATGAGCAACAAGGAAATTGTGTTGGTTGGCAGCCATAAATTCAAAGGAAGTAGGAGGTGCATTTGATAGCACTATTTTCACTAGTTAATCCATCTTGTTTATTAAGTAGGCCGAGAATCAAGGTTCTAGATATGTTGGATGTGGGTCAACATGGGCTAATGAGTCAACAAGAATGTGTTGAGAAAAATCTAAGTCTTGTTGACCGTGGGTTTGGGAAGTTGCCATTTAATGCAAAACTGAATGGGAGAATGATTAGAAGGACAATGTTCAACAAAGGCTCCATTGAGAAGAAAAACTACTGGCGAATAAAAAGAAATATTGCATTGACATCATAGCACAATCAAGCCATTTACACTTTATTAGACCTTGCCCAGATATTCCTCAACATATACCAACGGGAGTGATCGTGTTGGTGACCCTTGTGGGGATCAAAAATTCCCAATTTATTGTGTGCAAAATACCAAGCTTCCCTTTTCCCAATTGTCTAGCATATAGGAAGAGTGTTATTTTTATCACATGCCATCTCAACCACATTAAAGTCTTTGAATATAACCCAAGTGGTGGTAGACATTGAAACAACAATCCAACACTAGAGGGAAAATATTTCAACATCATTGGAGGCATAACAATAATAACTCCAAAAGAATGGTTGTTAGTGTTGAAAAGTGCCCATAATACTCTATTAGTGGGATCACATTCATGATCAACTAAATGCATATGCCACTTAAGAGAGAGAAGTGACGACTTCTCCACAACCCACATCATGATTGTTACACAAAAAAAGATAGGCTGGCCAAAAAACATGAAAAGCAACAAAAGGTAGAAAACCAATAGTTTTAACTTCTTGCAAATAGAGAACATCTGGACATGAAATCTATTGTTGAGTGTTTCTCATAAAGTACTTGGGGAGGTCTAGAAGACCTTGAAGATTCCAGGAGAATGAATTCATTGATGGGAGTCAAGAGTCATATCATCACTATCCAATTCATCAAGAGTGGCATAGTGATTCTGCAAAAAATCATCTCAAGAAAAATCGTCCAACTAAAAGATATGGGTGTTCAACCTTATTTTCTTTGGGACATATTCTTCCTCTCTAGGCACCTAGGTGGACTACAAAAATGATGTGAAACTAGTAGGGGGAAGAGGTAGGAGAATGAACAAGATTGTTTGGTTGAGAAGATAAAATCAAGGCCAGTTGAGGTGTTTTAGTAAACTTACTCTTGTTCACTTCACTAGACAACTTTCCATTCGAGGGAACCACCTCTTTCTCCTTGTCTAGGGGTTTTGAAATTGTTCCAGGTGATGGCTTAATAGCTTGAGAGCTAGTGTTACTTGGAGTCTTAGCATGAGCTCTATTATTGCTAGAGTTTTGATTATTTTTATGAAACTCAATTGTGCTACAGTCTTCTTCATTTTTAGGAAGATGAGCCTCAAAAGAAGGTTGACCAGTGGGCTTGCTATTTGATGAGGCCAAGGGATAACCCCTAATCTTGTGATATGAGGATTGCACCTAAAGAAAGTGTTTAGAAGATTAAGATAAAGGACATGTTGAGTATGACACACTTGCCCCTTCTAGATGTCCATAGTTTATTTTAAATCTTTAGAGAGATCAACCTTAACACAAACTCATTTTTGAGGACAAGCCAAGAGTAACTTGTTTGGCTTGACATGGGAAACTTTACCAAGCAATCCAATAATAGTGATAAAAAAATTCCAGCATGTTAAAGGCAAACTTGAGAATTTCACCCAAACAAGGACGTAGGGCCCTCTCTTTAGAGACAACAAAGCCTTGAGTCTAGGGTTGGAAAACTAAAAGAGAAGCATGAACAAACCAGGGGCCATGTTTAAGGATGGCTTTGCATAGTTGGCTTCAAAAAAGTGGAATAATAAAAGTTTATAGTGAGGTTTTAGATACCATGATGTTGGACCCTATGTAGGATCCAAGCCTTGTTGAGCCAATTTTTGAGCATGCTTTCAAGGGAAACTCTCCCAACAAAGTATCCTATTAAGTCAAATGTTCTAGCCATTTACAGGAACTATCAAACTCTAGGATAGGCAACACCACATCTGAGGGGATTCAAAGTTCATACCTCATGGAACACCTTGTGGACAAACTTCTTGGAATGCTTGTTCAACAAAGAATTACTCAAGGGTTGTCAAATCGTCAATACCAGCAGAAATTGTCCGATTGATGAAGTTTGAGGCCATTAAGAAGGCTAAGGGAATGCTTGCAGGTATGGCAATCTAAAATCCCTTGCAGTTATTGCAAAGGAGTAATGAACTCCATTGCGCATAGGCACAATGTGACATAAGGAAAACAAGACAACACAAGGCTAAGAATGAAACCTATCATAGATTTTTCTAAGCATATTGATGAGAAAGACATGAAGGAGGTTGTTGGGGTATGGGTTGGGTCTACTTCGTGTCCTTCCAACATTCCTCCTAAAGAAGAAAGAAAAGTGGAGGGTATGATTCACTCAAGCATGAGAAGTAAGGAATTTAATGAGCATGGTTATCGTATCAAAGAAAGGAGAACAAACCTTTACTTCAATAACTCACAAGTAGAATTGTGACAAGTATTTAGAGCTCTCTCAATTTTTCGGAGGTTGGTTTTGTTTAGCCTGTTTCTTCAATGTTGCAATATTTATCGGCTTTGATTTTGTTTTGCAGCCTTTCTGTGGTTTTCTGTTGTATTGTTGATCTTATGCAGTTTTTTTTTGTTGTTTCATGTTGATGTACTCAATATGAAAATGTGTTAATGTTGTGGCTTTTGGTCCCTTAGACCGCTTGGTCTCACAAACATCATTAAAATTCCTTCATTCATTCATAATATGATATTTTTATTTTGGTCTCCATAAAAGGTGGGGCCCTTCCAAAAATCTCTTTGCAATTCATAACTCTGTTCAAAATCATTTACTCATAATAAGAAAAAAAACCTACGCTCCACGGAGTTTCCGGGATGGGGATGTTTAAGGGGATGGGGACATGTTTCCGGTACGGGTACGGGTCAAAGCCAAAATTTAGGGGACGGGACCTCAGGGGACAGCGATTAAAAATATAGGGGAATTTTTATATATAGAGAGAGAATTCAAATATGCATATCATAACATTGATAAACCATTCATCATAGACATTTTAGAGGCTCAATACATAGCAAATTAACAAAATTCTAATACTAAGTACTTTCATTGTAAAAATATGGCATACATATAGCAAAAAACTTAAAAAGCGGAAAGGCTCCAAGTATCATGCATGCAATCTTTCCTCACTGTTGTTGCTGCTCTATGTTTTCCTCTTCCTCTTAGCAACTCTGATAAAACTACAAATGAGAAGAAGACTTACACTTTTAGTGTTTTAATGGTCAAAATAGGGTTTAGATTATTTTATTGTAAGTTAGAAGTCACGTGGGGCCCGCGCGGTCAAATAAAAATTAAAAAAAATGTTTTTTCTTGCCTCAATCACCGTCCAAGTGCTGGCTGGGGAAAGGGGGACGGGAATCAGTACAGGGGACGGACAAGGGACGACCATGCCGTCCCTGTACTAATTCTCATCCCCAAGTTTCTGCTGGTCTCAAAAATGTCATTTCAGGGACGGTCCCCGATTTGGCTGGTTTGGGGACGGCTTGGGGGACGGCAAAAAACCGTGCCTGTGTCCCCGTTCCGTCCTTGGTATGGGAACGGGTCAAAAAACATAGGGGACACGTCCCCGTGGAGCATAGAAAAAAACAATATCGAGATGATTCATTTCTAATCTTTAGTGATAATTCTTAAATCTTACTTGAGAAAGGTAGCAAATTTCATGCAGAGTGTGTGATATGATGGACTTGAAATATAGAAAAATTTATGGTTAATTACATAAAAAATACAAAAATAAAATAATAAAAAAGAAAATGCTTAGATAATTTTTTTTAGAATCAACTTATTTGTTTTTGGATAGTCTTCTTACCTAGAATGTAATGGCAATATTTATTGATAGCCTGTATAATGGCATACAACTCCATTTTGTAAATGGAGTAGTGTTGAACCACTTCATTGAAAGACTCTGAGTGATATACTATCGAATGCCCATGTTGTGTGAATTCAGTTTTGAGTGCATAGTTAGAAGCATTAGTCTAAATTTTAAATGGGTGCAGTTGCACAATGTTAGACATTGTGAGGATAGGCATTCCATGAGCTCCTTGAAAGCATGTTGTCTATAAGGTGTCCATGAAATTTGTGTCTTGGTGCGCACGATCTAATTTAGTGACCATGTGATATGAGAGAAGCCAAGAACAAAAACAAACTGGCAAAACGCGTTGGGTAGTTAGAAATTTGCACGAGTGAGGCTCTTTGATCTTTTTATGGTCTTTATGTATACCAAATTTGTTGATGAGGTAGCCCAAGAACTATCTACATGATGCCAAAAGTGCATTTACTAATTTTGGATTTATTCTTGTCCTGGCACAACAAATCTCTAATCAAGGAGGCATGAGACTTGCTACACATGCTTTGCCCAAGTCTAGTTGAAGATGAGGATGTCATACAAGTAGACGATGGCGAAGGAGTTGGTGAAGGGTAGAAAAATGTCATTCATTAAGCCCATGAGTGTGGCAAGTGCATTGGTTAGTTTGAAAGGCATGACCATCTGTAATGTCCCCTTTTTGGCTAACTTGGAAAATAGGAACAATTTTTCCACTTCTCACACTTACTCTATGAAATACTTGCAATTAAACTAAGTAATGGAGGTTATGTAAGATGTTAACTACTATTTAAGATTCAATCACAATATATGTGTGCAAGATGATATGGATATCAATATGTTTAATAGCAATGTCTGATATAATAGTATGAAATATACTATGAATATAATGTTCCCTATCACTTATAGTGATAGTATAATGATGCTATGTCTGATATAAACAATATAGATATGCAATTGATATGTATTGCTTGTAGCAATGTATTTGCTGTGTCTGATATGATGATGTAATTATGCAAATGTGTAATATCGCTATGAGCGATATGTTTCTGTTTCAGATTCTGAATTACATGCTTGCAACTTCAAATATTGATGCTTTTTCTGATTATCCTTTCTATTCGTGCAATCACGGTGCTGTCTCTGACATGCAATGATAAACTTGCAACGAAAATGCCAAAGGCAGATACTCTATTGAGCAGATCCAAATCTGGATAAGTAAGTGAATAAAGCTCCAATGATGCCTTGAGTGACCGATGTCAATGCATTCTTATATTGTCTTTAACGAATGAAGAGGTGCAATGAATGAGACGTGTCTTGTCTCTTCCTCCCAGTCCCTTTGTTAATTGCACCTCTCCATAATCAGACTAATTCACTGCATAGCTAACACAGATTGGTTTGTGCATAATATTATTTCATTATCTTATGATCAATGTCGTATCTCTTTATGAAGGCAATCCTTCCTTAATCGATAGTGCGACCAGTAGTTAACATCCACTGTGTTTGTATTAGTTTGGTTTAACTATCATTAGTATTTAGTCAACAGATATTAATTCTTGCCTTGGCTGATATTATTATGATTATATCCGATCCTCCTACTTTGACATAAATCGATATCTTTTCCTGATAATTGTCCATTTATTAGTTGATTTCTGGTAATGGGCTTTGATCTTCAAATTAACTTCTGTTCCTATTAATACTTAGGGATATATCATACTTATCAGCCACTGATTCCTCATTCATCAATAGCTTGTGATATAATCGCTGATGCTTTTGTGAAATTTCCGCAAGATGTGGTTTGTCTCAGACAATCGATAATCTTTCAATCCTTTAGTTGATATCCTCCTAGATGGTGTCTATTGATATAAATAGTAGAATTCGATCTAGTTGCTGTTATTGTCATGATAACGTAGGAAATGATAGTGCAGATTTGCTAGCAAGTCTTCATGTTTGATATTACTTTATTGGATATATGATTGTCTAAACTTTTGTGATTAATGATTATTTACAATATATTAATGGCTATCCTTCTTGCTTATTGATACATCTTCTGAACCGCATAGCGACCTATCCATTATTCATACCATGTCGATCTCGACTTCATAGTATTTGGTTTATTGATCATCCTCTCATGGTATCGATGTGTAATGACTAGTGATCGTTGTATTCACTTCTTCATTCCTCACCGTGATAGATAATGTGACTTATAATTGATCTTTGCTGATGATAGTTCTATCTCCCTCTCTTGATATGCTTACCTTTCTTTATATGTGGTGTTGATTGATCAATATTAGTTTTCTTGCTTGAAAATCCTTTGTCATTTGATCTTGTTATGGTTATTGATTTGCTTGATGGCGAACTTGTGGATGTTATGCTGACTGCTCTTTTCAGTGGTTGATCAATAAAACATGAAGTGCTTGATGATATATATATATATAACATAATGTTCATCATTCTTCCTGATGGTGATCATCAATTGGAACTAACCCTTATTTATCTAGGAAACAGTCTTATTTATAAGACTTGGTTTCCCAACATCTTATTCTCCTACTAACATATGAGCTCAGCTACTTCTAACTATTTTTCCTAACTTCTATTAGTTATTGGTGCTCAAGGACTGCCACTCCTTGATCACAAAAGTACTTATTCGCTTAAGTGTGTCTGGTTCAAGAATGAGGACATTACAGTCTCCCCTCCTTGAAAATGCTTTCCCACAAGCATTCTTATATTGTCATGATGATTCCTGGATCCCAACTTGGTAGTGCCCTCTATGCGTAACATAGTTTTGTTGAGTAATCTCCAAGGTTAGGTCACGCTGTATACATCCTTTGGAAGTTTGTTTGTCGAAAACCTCAAGCCTTACAAGAGCACCTTCAGTATCCTCTTCATAGGTCATCTTGGTTCCTGGTTTGCAAATTAATTTTGGGAAGAAATCACCACTTTGATGCTGTGCTACTCTGATTTTAGTAATTGGATTCACTTGCCCAGCTTGGATTTGCCTCTTTGAACATTCTTGGGAGTGTTCATTCTCTACCTTCCACCTGAAATGGATGTTATGATTGGTCTTATTCTTGATTAATGAATAGATTTGGTTCAACCATAGAGTCAAACTCTTAACACCTTTCCTCAAGAATTCAAGAGAAAAATCACCATTGTTCCAACTTCTTGTAATTATGAATGACTTTAAGTGCTGGTAGGCATTACTGTCCCTTGTGATGGGGGCTAAGATGCCGGTTCGGATTCGAATTCGGGTTCGGGTTCGAAGAACCGGTTCGCCGGTTTGACAAAATTTTGAAAAAGGGATTTTTGGGTTCGGGTTCGTTTTTTCAAAAATATGTAATTTTTTTTATATATATATACATATTTTGATATTTATGCAGCCTAGAA
>MU228366.1:29021-73100 GCA_018584345.1 Thuja plicata | reverse complement strand
TATCAGTGTACCTAAGCACGCTCATAATGGGCTCGGTGAACTTAATGAGATATTCCACACGTTCCCACCATGAGTCATCCAATATCCTTAGCTTTATTTTGGTTGCCCTCTCACTGTTGCTTTGCCTTCATATAGCCCAATTGTTGCTGATTACCATATTGCAAAGTGCGTCTTTGACTTGCACAAGTCGTCTCAAGATGATTAAATTTGATGCAAACCGAGTCTCGGCAACCTAGAACATAAATTAGAAGTAGAACAAAAAAAATGCAACTATTAGATACATCATACACCATACATACTTTAGTCTTTAAATAACAAAGTTTAAAACAAAATGTAAATACACATAACTTGATCAACATATTAAAATTTAAATTACTAACTTGAGTTCAAGTTCACTTACCTTGAGTAGCTCCAGATGTGAGAACATTCTGAATATTATGAAATTTGGCTAAGGCAATGAAAAATCCTCCGCCTCCAAAGTGCACCCAAGCATTGAAATGGCATGAAAAATAAAAAAAATTGGCTAAGCATGGAGAAATTCTTCCTCTCCCTCTTTATGCGCTCAAGCATTCAAAACATGGATCACGATGAAATTTGACCAAGGAAGTGAAGTGGAAATTCCCTCTCCAACAAATGCGTCCATGGAAGAGAAGTGACTAGAGATATAAAATTGAAGTTCCTAAGGAGATATTTTGATAAAACTATTAAAACATGGCATTCTTGACAAGTCAGAAAATGATAAAACAACTAATATTCATCTATCCAATCCAAAGACAACATTAGGACATCATGAAACATGGAGATCCAGGGTGAAAGACGTCCAAGTTCCAAACAATCCAGTTCAAGGCATTCAAGGTTCAAGACTTCAAAGATCAAAGTTCAAGTACAAATGTAGAAGGAAGAATGTAACATCTTGAATTTCCCCTAGAAATCCAAGACCATAGTTAGGCAGTTCTGTGTGAGAAATTCCAGAATGACAGAATCGTCGACAAGGGAGTCTAATCCATTTCAAAAAGGTGAATTCCCAAGCAAGTACACGAAAAGAAGAAAATGATCAAGAGATAGTTTCAGGAGAGTTAATCAAAGCTAGGACCTTGGTCATAAAATGATGCAGTTAGAAAATGTTGCCTGTGATGAGTTACTGAGTCTACATGGCACCTAGTATGTTGACATGGCGCCTAGTCTTCTTCACTGGCTAATCAAAGGTCTTCAAGTCATCTTGTCCAGATTTACAGCATTTAGAGAGAGGAATAAAGAATAGGCTGTTTCAAGCAATGAGTTATTAAATGCTTAGTGGGCATGCTATTTCCTCATTGGTCTACATGAACCCACTTTCTTGTTAGTGGGCGTATTGTTTTCGCATCCCATTTTTCTGTGCCACAGAAGCTATTGTTAGTAAAATCCTAATTAGGGTTCCATCTTGTAATCTTGGCCCTTGATTTGAAATCAATCTTGTCCATTCATTTTTGGAAGGAACTATAGAATGTTGTAGGCTTCTAGAGGCATAACATCAAAGGTGACGATGTCTTACAAAGGCTTGATTTAATACTTAAAAGTGCATTGTTAGCTTACTTGGATGTCCTTATTGTACCACAATCATCCTAGAGAATAGGGATTTGGATCCTTGGTGGTAGAATGACCTAGGTTTCTAATTGAATCATGTTGATGATGACATGGCTATGTTGTATGTTGACCTAGCTTTGTTTGCAAAAGGCACTTACACTCTTTTGAAGTGTCAGCTATCTTAGTGTTTGTGTTAAGACATTGTGCCTCCTAACTGCTATTCTCAATTGAGTCAAAACTTGATGTAGCTTGCACATGTAAGGACTAATGTGTGTGGCATTCAACATTGCTGTGGGAGTTGATAAGATGATGACGACACCATATATCATGTTGTTGGAATTTCTCACCTTTGTCGTTTCCTAGTGAAGCCAATGGGGACACCAGGAATTTTAGGATTGGTTTGGAGGATAGTAACTAACTACTTTTGTGTAAGGGAACATTTTTTTGCATGGAAGGCTCGTAACTAGTCTCTTGTGTAGGATTTCCCTTGCATGGAAAGTAATATTGCTTAAGCTTAGGCTTGGTGTCAATCTTGAATGCATTGCAAACTATTTGACCCAAGGTGTCTAAAGTTAGGAACTCCAATCCTAGTGTGGGTAGAAGGTGATAGTTTAGTAGTGCATTTGAGCACTTGATGTTGCTGAGAAAGGTTCTCATGCAAGTGCATAGAATTATTTGTAGTGCTCATCAATGTAGTCTTCCAATGGATGTTCCTTACACTAGTGGAATTGCTAGAACGTAATGTACTTATCCTCATAATGTTTGAGGGAGTATAAATCTTGTTGTAGAGTGTTGAAAAAAAACATCCTAGGCCAAAATCGGTTGGTGATCTTTGTTGCATTGTGCGCTAAGTGCTTGCCATTGGTGGGGCTCAAGTGGGCATTTTCAATGCTATGGTGGAAATCTTCTCATCATTTCTAACATTGTTCAAATGAAAGTATGCTTTATTTTGTTGAATTCAAGTATCTAGTGCTAAGGTGTCAATTTTTCCTTCAAATGTAGGAATATGTCATGCCCACAATCTCAGATGGGCGAACATGCTAAAGTATGACTTGAACTTTTCTTTTGTATATCAAATAAAATGTGAACGAGAGCTTACTTTTGTAAGCAAAGTTAGTTGGGTCACTAAGAGTAGTGCAAAATCTTTCACACCAAACTCACATGTCAACCTTGCTATAGGAAGGGTGAGGGAATTAACATATTGTAGTGGCATGTGCTTTCCAACCCGCACACCTTGTGTGATGATGTCTCATAAAGGAAATTCCATTCTCCTTTTATTCATGTAAATCTTTTTCTTAAAATGTAACGTCGCTCCTTTGTTTAAATCTTCTTTCTAATGCATCTCTAATTGATTTTTTAATTTATTATTATTATTTATCTATGATTCATTTCAAAATTTAAAGCTTACATTGACTAAATATGTAGAGAATATGATGGTCTAGTACATAATGGTTATACTTTAATGATGAATCCATTTATGATATATAATTATATTTTCCTTCTAATTCTAGATATATGTATAATAGATTTTATCTATTATATTTTTTTATTATATATACCTATAGCTCTCTTAACCATTTACAATGATCAAGAATAATCTAATTGTTATTGCTTTTATTCAGATTAAGTACTATTCATACCACCATCCCTAAGTTTAATCTTAGTTGCTTCATAAAGTAAATCCCCATAATTAACGTTTGTATTGGAACTCAAAATCAACAATATCATTTGAGTCTTAATTGGCCAAGATTGTGCTGCTCCTCTTTGCTTTCCTTGGGATAACGAGGATCTAATGCTTGCAAGTGATGTGGCGTTGGGTGATTCGGACTGGTATGATGAGGATTTTGTGGATGAGGATGAGATTGAAATCGTGAAGGCCAAGCATCTTATCCAATCAGCTAATAAGATCCCAAGCCAAATTTGAAATCAGGGAAGGAAAATTAATAAGTAGAAAATAGAGGAAAATGCAGTCATTGGGGTGCAGGCTTCAACTAGCTATACTTTCTGAGACCATTACAATGCCATGAAGACCATTACATGGAATGTTAGGGGCTTAATCACCCCTAACAAAAGGTGCTTGATCAAGAGCCAACTTCAAATTTTAAATGCAAGCATTATTTTATTTCAAGAAACAAGGCTTAATGTGGATGATGCTAAGGTTTTCTTTTCTCATTGCAAAGGCTGGAAGGGTTCTTTTGTTCAATCAAATGGTGCATTTGGAGGTGTTGGATTGTTATGGTATCCAATTTGTTCTTTGGTGGAGGTTACTTAGGGAGAATATCATTGGTTGGTGGCAAGGGTGAAATGTTTGCACTTAAACCTCTCCTTCCTTAATATATAGGCTTGTCAAAATTGAAGACAAAATTGTGGTACATCTCAAATATCAAATCTTATTTCTGCCTTCAATCTGGATTTTGCTATTCTTGGGGGTGACTTCAACATGATCCTCTCCCCATTGGGGAAATGTGGAGGCCTCACTTGGGTTTGCCAAGCTTAGAAAGAATTTCAAAACTTTGTCAAAGATACTTGGACCAACTTGAGATTGGGGTTCACAAATATTGCAAAAAAACTGGACAAATTTCTTTAATCCAATTGGCTCCAATTTTCACACTTGTTGGATTCTGTCATTCTTTTGTTACCAAGGTTGGATTATTTTCTAATTCTCCTTTCCATTGCGGGTGATAGATCGCCTCCTAGATGCCCTTTCAAATTCAAAAAAGTGTAGTTCTAGTGGCTCATTACCCGAGCTTATCAAGGAGTGCTGGTCGAAGGCTCACATTCAAAAAGGTTCTCAAACATTTTGTAGTGGCCACAAAATTAATAAGTAGTAAGAGTCATCTTAAGGAATAGAACAAGAATTCCTTCAAAAACATTTTTCAAGAAAAACAAAAAGGTTGAAGTAGATTTGGAAGCTCTCAATCTAAAGGTCCCGGAGAAAGGAATGTTCCAAGAGGATATATGAAAGAGAAAGAATTAAAATGGGTTATTTGGATGAATTGTTGGCTTAGTAAGCACTATATTAGAAATAGAAGTCTTGTGAGCTTTGGCTAGTAAAAGGGGGTCTAACCACAATTTGTTTTCATAATTTGACTAAGGTTCATTGTTCATAGAATCAGATTGTCTCTCTTAAAAGGGACAATGGCTCCATTTAAATGGGGACATATGACATTTAGAAGTATCTTGTTAGTTTTTTTGACAACCTATTGGCTAGCATAGAAGCTTCATATGTCATGACCAAAATTTCTTTAGCAACCTTATTCCTAGCATCCTATTGGAGGAGGATAATTAGATGTTGACGGCCCCTATTACTAAAGAAAAAGTTTGTGTTGCAATCTTTGAAATGTATTTGAATAAGGCTGTCGAGAATATTGTCATTGATGTCAAAGGCGTTAAATCGAGATTGTTGGATGGAGTCATTGATGTCAAAAATGAGAAAATTAATTGTCTACTAATTGTTGTCATTGATGTCAAAGCATAATTCATTCATGTTAAAGAAAGAGAAAAAAATAGAAGTGATCGTTACCTTATAAAGGCAGCAATATGTTTAAAGCATTAATTAATTTCATAAGGAAAAGACCAAGTCACATAAGACAAACTTAAGAAAAAGACAAAAGTCGTATAAGACAAAAGAAGACAGCAAAGATAAAAAAGAAAAGAAAAAGCAGCGATATCATATAGAAGGCAGCGATTCCAGTTAAAGTGATAAAGGCAGCAATCTAAGATTAACGATTAGTTTTTGAAAGAAATGTCTATTTCAAGTGAGATTTTATCCCAAAGCTATGCCTCTTCACTTGATATGGGAATATAAAAAGAGATGAGTGGGAAAAGATAAAAGTATGGAATTTAATATAATATCATTCTACTTCCTAGCAGATTTTAGATGAGGAAGTAAATACGTATTATGTAAAGATCCATTATTCAAACACAAGGAAATTAGCAAGCAGAAGTCATGACTATTCAAATGGTCATCTCCTTTAGAAGGATCACATCTATATGAAGATATATATATTGGCATAAGAAATTTGTGGAATGAGGAGAGGATGTGAAAGTGCAAGAAAAAGAAATATATCTTGAATACACCAGCAGAATTATATGAAGAAAATATAATAGAAATTCATAGCAGACTTGTGTATGGAAGATAAAAAGATACTTTATTCATATGCTAGCAGATTTGTGTGAGAAGAGGGAGATTGATCAAAGGTAGATTTTGTGGATACTTATAGAAGATCTTAGAGCAAGACTAGCAGATTTGTAATTGGATTCATAGCAATTTTTAAGAAGGAAAGTGTATGACAGTGGTTGCATCATCCAAGAGTAGATTGGTGAATGAAAATAAATGAAGATTTGAGAAGAACATAATGCAGATTTGGGGGAGGAGTTAAATGATATCATCATGAATTAAAGCACCAATATGAAAAGAGGAGAGTTATGAATAAGATACACTTGGAGATTATTCAAGGAAGATAAATCCAAGAGGAAGAGTGGTATCATACAAGAGATCTAATTGTCCATCATCCGTTGAAGGTGCAACATCGAAGAAGGTGACACCTAGTTTTCTTTTGGAAGCTGGTGCTTCCTAAAGGAAGGTTGGTCTCTCTTTCTAAATTGGTGCCTAGTTGTGGGGGTTGGTGCCTACAAATTGAGGGGATTGATGTCTCTTGTGGGTTGGTGCCTCCAAAGTTGTAAGAAGATTTTATATATAAGCAATATTGTGCCATGGTTTTCTCCCGCAAGGGTTTCCGCATAAATTGTGTGTTCTACTTATGTTGCATGATTATTGCATCTTCAAAGGCCTCTAGGCCTAATGGATTTCTTGCTGGACTTTATTAAAAATATTTGGACATAGTATGATATTTAGAAAGCTATTGAGGACTCAAGAACATCTAAGAAAAAACTGGACATTAATGCCATCTTTGTAGTTTTGGTGCTTAAGAAACTAGATCCCGTTTCTTTCTTTGATTTTTGGCCAATCTCTTTGTGCAAAACAATCTACAAAGCCATCTCCAAGATCATCTCAAATTACCTCAAATTGATTTTGTTCAATATAATCTTTAAGGATTTGAACGACTTCACTTCGGGGAGGAATATTATTAATGGAACTATCATTGCATATGAGATAATTCATTCCATCATTTCCCCTAAGAGAAGTGTGATCTTGAAATTAGATGTGAGTAAAACTTGTGATAGTTGATTGGTGCTTGCTTATGGCTATTCTTGGCAAATTTGGTTTGTACCCAAATTAGATGAAATGGGTTTAACTATATTTCTTCCATGTTTTATTTTGTGTTGGTTAATGGCAGTCCATGCAGCTTCATTGAATCTTTGTGAGGCCTACGTCCCATTTCACCTTTTCTATCCATAATAATGGTTGAGGTCTTGGGCCATGCCATCAAATTTGTGCAATGCAAGGATTTTGCATTGGTGCATTTATAGCTAGCCTAGCAATCACCCATCAAAAATTTGTTATTGACACCGTCCTCAATGGTGAATCATGTTTGGAGTAGGCAACAACCATCAAATGCATGCTTGATAGATATATTACAAGATACAAAATAAACAAGAACAATCTAGCATCTTTTTATTCAACATGATGAGGAGACTTCACTAACAAATTACTTCTCTTCTCGTTTTTAGTACTGCAAACTAGTCAAGAAATACCTTGGAATGACACTTTTTAAACGAATTTATGAGAGGAAACCGTTGCTAAATGTTGTTTGAAAGCATTCTACTAGAAAGGTTGATGGCTCACGATGTTAGGGAAAATGCTAGTGATTACAGTAGTTTTATTTGTTGTCCTCATCTATTTGCTATCAAGCAGTCAAATTACTACGAAGGTGTACAATTTATTGTAGGGCATAACGAAAAAGTTTCTTTGGGATGGATTCAATGAAACTAATTCATACTGTTGATTAGTTGGGGGATATCAAGTAAGGAAAAAAGGATGGTGGCCCACGTTTTAGGAAAATAAAAAGAAAAACACTATGCCTGGGGCAAAACTCATTCGAAATATGTTTAAAATTTTTGAATGCTTGATTGTGTAATTTTTTTTGAACAAATACTTGGATTCAACTAGCTTGACTTAGATCTTGATAAACCCCAATCCTTCTAGGGGTTCGCAAATCTAAAATTTCATGCTATAGTGTTGAAGTTTGGTTATGGACCATCTCTCTTGGGTTGTCAACAATGGTTAATGGGCCCTTTTTTGGTCAAATTCTTGGAATGGTTACCCCTTGATAGACAATCCTAATCTTTTTGCTTGCTTGGAAATATTAATTGAAACTTGGGATCCCTTTCTCCTCAATTATTTAGCCCCTAATGAGTCATCATATGGAAGATCATGGACTTGGGAATGCATAGATGGTTCCTCTCTTTCATCTAAGCAAATAGATATTTTACAAAAAAAAATGGTACATAAGAAGGTTTTTATGAACTCAAAGGAAGATAAAGTAATTTGGAGTACTGCAAAATTAGGGTTCTGTTTAGTTAAAATTGGTTATAAGTTACAAATATTATAGAATCACATAGTGATTGGCCCACAAAACTAAGTTAGAACCAACTATGTCTACCTAAGGTTGGTGCTTTTGCTTAGACAACTTTGTACAAAAGCATCCTCATTGGGGATTGCTTGAGATCACTGGGTATATCTGGCCCGTCTTCTTGTGTCTTGTGCAAAATTGAGGAAGAATCAAGGAACCACATACTTGTTAATTGCCCCTTTGGTGATTCTTGTCGGCATTGGTTGTGCGGTTGTTTGGAATGGAACTATGTTCCCCCTTGTGATCTTTTGGATTTCTTTAGAAGCTCGCTGATGATGTCTAATCCTTTAGGTAGGCTATTTGGCTTACAGGGCCCTCAATGGTCACATGGTGTTACGGTGGGAGGGCACCAATCAAACTTCCAATCAAAAAGAATTGAGAGTAGAGGTCATTAAAAAAAATGAAGCTAGGCTATGCAAAGTGGTGATGCCAAAATAAGCTATGGATTGTAAAAAGCCCTAACCTTTAGCAAGTTGGGATAGCATGATAATTAAGAAAATGGGCAGCAGCTTAAAAGTCTCTTCCACTTATAGTTTTGGTGGAACATATCCATCGAAAAAGGTGAAACATACAAAAATAAAGTGGTGTTTGCCTTTGAGTGAGAAACTTCGATGGCGTTGTTCGTGGCAATTCAGGGAAATTCAGCGTGGAGTGCATCATTGGAGATGATTGACGTGTCCTTGTTTGGGCTATCTTGAAGAAACTTCATGATGAAATTAATAACAAAGTGAAGTTTCAAGCCCTTCTTTCTAGGCTTAAACATTTAAAAAAAATGACTTTCCAACATTGGCATAGAAGGTGATTCATAGCTATGTATAAATGCGATTTGTAATTTGATCGATCACCAATCACAAATTGAGGAACATCACTACAACTACTTGGCCAGTCTTCGATAGTCTAGAAAATATCTCCATCAAGCATTGCTATGAGGAGGCTAATTGCATGGTAGGTCTTTTAGCAAATTTGGCCTGCAATCAAATGTTTGAGGAGGTCATCTTATGTGACCAAAAGATTTGGAGAAATTGGTCTCATTGATCATGTCTTTTCACCTTCGGACACGAGCTCAAATATCTAGCATTTCATGATATGGTTGAGTCCTCTCATGGGTTTGTCCCTTAAGGATTGTCTCTACCTTCAGTGCACATCTTTGGGTCATTCAATTTTAGACGTGTCACAATTCATATCCAACCATATGGCACCTTTGGGAGTTGCATAGGAATTTCTTTATTAATGGTCAACGTCGATATGTTGGGCAAACAAAATGACAAGCCACTTGTTGGTTCCGAGTTGTATTTGATTATGCATCATGGAGATGCTTCATACCAGGTTTGTAGGCTCATTTGTGTTGATTTAGAAGAAATGGAAGCAGCTATTAGAGATGCCATTGATCCCAAAATTCTTTTTGGTTCCTGCACACATGAGGGTCTACTTTGGGAAATGTTCTTGACAACCTTCGTGGTCGTTATGTGGCATAGACGTTGCCATGTGTTGGAAGTGTATGGTACCAAATGTCATACCTTTATGATGTCATGTCCTATGACATAAGGAATGCTAGAGGTTGCATGCATGTGGTGGCCTATTAAGTGGATATGGTCTAGAGGCTGCACACATATGGTCTAAATTGGTACAAGCACGTATAGCCATGTGCAAGGATGCATAATGCATTGTTTGCGAGGTGATGTGAGCATTGCACAATGTGGAGTGTGATGATGATGCTAATGAAATCAACACTTGAGGCTGCACTTGGATTACCTAATATCCATTATACTACCAACTTGGCACAAGCATTTGTAGCTATGTTACTAGAGGTTTTTCTAGGAGTGGGAGTATTGCAAGGATTGTGAGTACAAATAACCCATTTGATTGCCCTATTGAACTACTCTAAATTTATGCGAAGAGTTGGAAGAACTGCAACACATGTGCCCATCACTCCAACAACGGTACCAAAATCTGAACAAAGAGTTCTTTTTTTAGTGAAGAACAACCATTGAACTGAATTATGTGTCGTCAACATCCTCATGGCAATCTTTCGTTCCATTGTTTAATCTTAATATTGCCCCTTAAATAATTTGCAACGACCATATACAAAGACAATAATTTATTTTTTGGGAGAGTAGAGTATGGCGATGTTATTTGTGCATCAAGCATTATAGGAATGAATATCTACAAAAAGGTCTTCTCTCACTTTTGTATGCAAGTGGACAAGGGGTAAAAGGTTGTGAAAAAAATAAACTTAGTGGAGAACTTTGACATAATAGACACAATGTAAGCTATTATGACCATGGATTTTGAGAGCCGAAAGGGAAAGGGTTCTACCAAGGGGAAGAGAAGAGTAAGTAGTGTTGTAGGGATGTTTAGTTTTTAGTCATAGAAAGTGGTTGAGTCTTATATTGCCAAAACTTCCTTTTCCTATGCCACACCATTTCATACGACATGTTTTCCTTATTACAAACAAATGTCCAAAGATGCAATTATCGCTGGTCCCTTGTTTTCCTCCTTGGAGAACACAAATTACACATTAACCTCCTTGATAGAGAGTACTTTAAGGTGTGGTGATGGAGGAAATGAATCCAACTTGGATAAAGGTAGGCCACACTCTATCATCATGAATGGGTTGACAAATATTACACATCGACCACTATCATTATCACATGTTTTGAAACTATTATTTTTTTGGAACAATTACTTGTTTAGGGAAGAGAAAAGATACAAACTTTTAATTTCAAGTTTTAGCAGATTCCTTAGAGGATGTTGGGCCCTCAAATGTTGTGCAAGTGGTGACCAATTCAGCACGTCTAGCTAAGTGAGCTGACTTGATGGTGAAGGGTGCTTGCAAGCACATTTTTTGAACTCCATTTTGTATTCATGAGTTGAACAATGCATTGAAAGGCATTAGAAAGATAAAGAGGGTGAAGGCATAATATTGACAAAATACATAGACAATTTTGTTTTCTCTATTTAGGACTTCTGCAATGATTATTGCATGAAAATATTTGAAATTTGTAATATTTTTAAAATTTCCTTTTATTTTTAATAACCATCCCTTGCTGTCCCCTAAAAAATGGTCTTCCATAAAATCTATCTAGAAAATGTGTCCCCCCATCTACTTCCTAGAAACTTCTTGTAATTTAAGGTTTCTTTATGTAGAAAAAATGATCTCATAGAAATCCTTATTATTAAGACAAACAAACAAGTAGAAATTACCTATTGTGAAAAATAGTTACAAAGGAGAAGAATGCATCCATACAATGCTATGAAGGCGGTTTTTTTATCACGCTAATCTTCTTAATTTGTGTGGCATTGTGGAGTAACTAGTGTGAATTTTCTTCTTTGTACCCATAGATGGCAATGCTCAATGCTTGACCAGTTATGTTTTACCATAATTGTTATCCAGTTCATCCTATCATTACACACCTTATTTTAAAAGCAACATATGGAGGACACATACAATAGATATTTGGATAGATAAATGGATCGACCCTTGGGACAAGTTACTATTTTAAAATAGGAAAATTTTTACTAGAATCAGAAAACTTGAAAAAATGTTTATACCCCTCTGGGTCCTTTCATTTGTTATAATTTTAAATGCTACTTCCATTAGAAGTGAGGAAGCTAGAAAAATTGTACTTAGAAAAAAATTATAATAATGTCCAAAAGTGACCGAAGATTGGTCGATGTGACTAAAGTGATTTTGTCACTTGGAATAGAGAAATATTATGGAAAAAGACCATAGATCAATAAAAATACCTTAATTTACGAAAAGCAACTAAAGACAAGCAATAAAGAAGAGTAAACGTGGCAAAAATAGTAGTAAAATGGTCAAGTTCCAAACCTTGAGACTTAAGTCTGCATACAAACAACTCTATGAAGCAAGAACCTTCAATAAGAATCTAGCTAGTGAAGATGAAAGTTGGAGATTGGGATAGAAGACCGAGCCGTGACAAGATTGCAGCAAGGATTCAGCCAAGAAGTTAGAAAACCAATAACATCATCATCTATTGCTATGAATTTATAGAAGGGCTTAGGTTGGCTTTGATGATGTTCATAATAGAATGTGTGGAACTAAGGTGGCTAGTTTGCATAATACTCACTACTTAGAGGAAGTTAGGCACTCCTAGAACTTCTCTTAACATTGACTGTGAATGAACATTTGGTTTACAGAGGAAATCCTAATGATTTGTGTTGCCTTTGTGATCCTAGCTATAATGAGGGGAATACTCCTGAGATCAAAATGAAGCAGTTTCATTCCACCAATGATGCTATAAAAGAATTTGGGATTTGTTGGAACTCATAATTATATAAGATTGTTTTCTCATTGGATTGTCTCCATCTATAAGTTAATCACTCATATCCAAAAAGTGCTTATCACCTAAAAAGCTCATAATGAAGCAAAGTAAGTTTGACAGCTATAGGGGTCTCTTGTAAGAATCCACATATGAGAATAAAAGTCTTTGGAAGAAAATGGGTCAATCACTTTTGGTTAAGACACAAGAGAGTGAACAAAGAACCATTTGTTTTTATATATACAATGGTCTTTCGTTTGAATATCAAGAAAGAAGAGGACTTTTGAAAATAAAGTGCCCCTCAATGTCCAACTCTTGAAGGAGCTTAAATGAAAAATCTAGATACCGTATGAAATATGGTGTTCATTCTTAACTCTTAACTTGTGGGAGCATAGCCTTAGTTGGACAATGGGAATATTGAAGCTATGTCACAATGGTAATGAGGATAGTTCTCTAAAATGATGCCTTCAATGATCCATAAGAAGACTTGGGATATAAAATAACTTGAGGCTGAGTGGCTTTGGATGTAATGTTTAGGTTGCTTCATTGTAGGATTAGGATGTATCATGTATAAAAACCCTATTGAATATTTCCTTTTAGGGAAGAAATCGAGGAGGTTGATCTAGAGCAAAAATGGAGAATGTTGATCAATTGAGGTGCCAATTGATCAAAGAAGAAAAATAGTCTCAATATGTCAACATTGATGCCTAATGGGGTCCAAAGAGGAAATTACCTTAGAAGAGAAAAGAGACAAATATAGGTACCTCTCCCAATTTGATATTGAGTCACTCAAGGATCTAAATCTATGAATACAATTGTAAATCTGAAAATGCTCTCAAGGTGAAGGAGCTTGATGCAAAAATTGTCGAGTGATGAATTGAGGAACAATTATTTTGTAGGAAATTAAATGTTGAAGCATAAAATTACAAGTATTTTCTACAGGAATTGACAACTCAAAAGATATATCTTAAATTATGATATTGTAAATGCCCAATACACAAATATTTTTATGATCTAGGCAAATTCTCTAAATACAGTTCTTGTGAAATTTCTAATCCCATCTCAATGTCTATGGTACTTTTGAAACACTCCCAAGATTAGTGGTATCTCCAAGATCATCTCTCTGTTTTCACTAGATGCCACATGCTTTTCTAGCGCCGCAAGACAATCTAGGTAGATTGGACACAGTGTCGTCCAAGTGGACAACAAATTTTATGTGATCATCATCGGGTTTGTCATGGGTGTATTACCCTACGAACCAAATTGCTAAGGTATGCTTATAGCTTGTGGTAACTTCAAGTGCTGATAATATTGTAGCCTTTGTTCTTAAAATAGTGTGTCACGCCGCATTACATATGAATTGAATGATTCCCTTTTCGAGATCAAGGTGGAGCACCTATGGGATGCAAAGCAATACTTGAGTTGCTAGTTTCGGTTTGGCTTCATTGGTTCAAGCTGCAAATCTGCTGAAAAATTTGGGGGTTTGGATTTATTTTGGGTTTGCGTATTCAAAAAATAATAATAATGTCACTTTTAACAATTAAGTTTCAACATCATGTGGGTCTTCTTAATCATCATGATTGACATTAGATGACGTCGAAACATTTGAAGAACTACAAGCAATGGCATTACCACTTGCACTAACATTTTGATAGCAATTTTGCTCCTCAAATGCAACTTGTTGGAAAGTGGAACCATTAAAGTTAGTATGCTCTGGCTCCATATCCCACAACCTTGTGTCACTTTCCTTGTAGGCGTGTTCTTTGTGTGAAAAGATGAGCAAATTGGAATGCACACACTAAGTCTTTTCCTTTTTTGAGTACAGTTGGTCCCACTTTGTTGAGTGGATGGAGGAGTATGTTCTCCAATTCCTCTTAGACGTAGATGAACTAGCAATCTAGTAAGAAAAATTAGAGAGATAGAGGTATATTTGTAATTATACAAATAACAAATTTAAAAATTATAAATAAAATTTCAAAGATAAAAAATAAAAATTAATAATACTTGCAAATTATTTTTGATTAGGATAGGTTGTAGGTGTTGTAATTATTGGCCATGGAAGTACTATCAATTGTGTGTATTCTTCTTGAAATTGTCTTTTAAGACTTTTAATATTTTGATCATTAGTGTACATAATTAATGAATTCACATGTGACTACATCCTACCAATTAGGATCAGAGAAGAGTTTATGAAATATTGTTTTGTACTCTTCAACGACTTCAAACTGTCTATATAGCACAATACTCGTTGGCATAGAAAGAACCTCAATACATTATTGTTTTGGACTTAATGTGATGGTAAGAAAATGTAGTGGGGTTGTCATTGTGTTCCATCTCTCTTCATTAATTTTGTATACCTGTTTGAAGAAAGTTTATTCAAGATCTTGCTCTATCTTATTTATGGCGGTCTTCATTATCTCAATTATTGAGTCAATGCCATCATATATTTCTTCCATGCAAGGCTTGTCCATGTTGGTATAATGAATGATACTCAAAATGTGCTTAGTGAAACTAAGAAGATATTTCACATGATCCCACCAATAGTAATCTAGGATAATCTGCTTAATATTTGCCACCCTCTTAGTGTTGGCTTTCCTCTATGGATCTCAGAAACGTTGGTCCTTTAGGGGACAATATAATTGTATTGATCAAGGGCTGACTTTTAGCATTCTTCCTTTCATCGGAAATGGACGCACTTGTCTTGGCACATGAATCCCTTATGAGCTTCAATGAATCTTTTACAAGTTTGACCTCCTTTTGCAACAAGGCACTGCAAGCCCTCTTATAACCTAGGCTCTTGTGCCCTTTTGGAGCCTCATTAATTTAATCACACTATTTCTTGCCAATATGGTGAGTGCACAATATTGAAAGCCAATCTTTTTACATATATATATCTTGCAATGTGTTGATTTGTAATCTCTTGAAAGTCATTTTGAAGTACCATTTCAAAAGGTACCTTTGGTCTCTTATTCGTAAGGGGTTGTTCTTGTGGGATGGTAAAAATCAGGTGGCTCTCTACCACAACACTAGGATTAGATGAGGTATAGAGGGCTTCATTCTTGGAGAACTTTTTTCTAAAGGATGATTCATTTTACAACGTATGACTTCCTCTACTTGCTCTTACTCATTAATATATGTTATCACTTGTTTTGGTGGCATAGGTACAACATTCTTTCTAAGGCAAGTTTTGATCCCTTTGTCATGTCCCTTCTCTAACCGCAGTTCTTAATTCTCCTAATAAGGCTGTAGTATGTTTCTTCTCCATACTTAGCCATTTTTCTGAGTTCGAAAAGTCTTTGTTTCAATAAGTGGTGGGACCGAATTCACTTAAATGGCTTCCTGATTTTCAGTCATGGCTTGGGGCCAAGTTGTATTAGATATTGTCAGATTTTTCCTTTGTGGATTAGTGCCGAGGGATATTCTTTTTCCTATTCTTATTGCCAAGTTAGGTTTTGGAGCGCCAATGTTAGGGTTGAAGGGTTGAGAGCTATATTACTACGATAGAAGGGAATGATTAGGGTTGGTTTTTATTATGATTTTATATTGTCTTTGGTCTGCCGCTAGAACTCTATGCTAAGGACGCAAACCCTGAGCATCCAAACTTGGATGCTACCCCAAGCAAACAGTCTTAGTTGCTGCATGCACGCTACAATAGTGTAGGAGCGGATACAGAAGTGGATTTCAGTTTCAGAATCACAGTCTGCCATTGTTGAGGGTTTCAGAAGTATTTGTAAGGGTTTCAAAGATATTCGTTCAAGCATAGCTGCTATGAACAATGAAGGGTTTGACACCAGATTTTGGTATTCCTCAACTGTCCAATAATAATCAAATAATAATGTTTCCAATACCTTACTTCTGTAATTAGTAGTTTATGCATATCTGATTTAGTTTGTAAGGTTCTGATTTATTTCTAAAAAGAAACTTGTTCCAGGCTTGTTTGATCTATTTTGATTAGAATGTTTCAAGTTGACAGTATTTTCAATATAATACCCTAACTGGGTTATTTCAGTGGTATTAGAGCTCATAAATCCTACCAGCATGTCGGGTTTCTTCTGCTTTTTTGTTGCATGTCTGTGTAACCGGATTCTATGCACTCTAGAGGGGTTGAATCTTATAGATATAATACAAGGAGCAGATCTGGGAAATGGGAAGAAGCAGAAATCAATTCATCTGAAGCAAGAATGGAAGAGAGAAGGGATGGAAGCCCTACTCGTGAGATGAACAATCAATTAAATGATTTTTTGACATTATTTGCTTAACAACATGTGATGCAACAATTTCAAGCACAAATGGTTACAACCATTGGGCAGTTAAGAGATGATCGTGCACGATCAATGAGTTCAAGTAGCCATCACAGCAGAGAAGTAGGACACAGAAATCGGGATAGAGCTGCCTCTAATGTGGTTAAAACAACGGATACAAGATCTAATCGACCGTTACGTCCTCAATTTATACCATGACAGAATGATAGAGAAACCCCTCTAGAAGCAGAGGAAGAAGAAACTCACATCACAATCGATGTTATGACTGCACGTGATGAGTATATGCAGTTGCCGGCTGATGTAAGGCAGTTAATGAACTTGAATCAATTCATGAACAAGCGTAAGGACAAGGTAAGAAATCGTTTATAGAGAAGAGATAGGAGGCCTAGGGGTCCAGTAAGGCAAGCTTTTCAACCTCTGGAATACAAGGATGCCATGAACAAAATTGATATCCCAACTTGTGATGGAATGGAACATTTAACAACTAGATCATGGGTATATAAGTTGGATACATTCCTGGCACTCAAGCCAATGGAAGAGGAGAAGGCCATACAACTTGCTACTATGCATTTAGAAGGGCTAGCTTGTGATTGGTGGCATCACAACTTGGTTTCTCAGGATCATACAATGATCCAATCTTATGAAGAATATGTTAATTGGCTGATCACCTTTGATAGGAAAGATATAGAAGTTTATTACAGAGGGTTGGCTCAATTGAAGGAAACCGAACAACTATCATATATCAATGAATTCCAGAAGATTGGAGTAATGGTACCTGATATGCCTCAGAGAAGGACCACCATGCTCGTTATTGAAGGTCTTAACGATAGATTGAAAGGTTTGGTGAAAGCCCACAGACCAAACTCCCTTGATGCCATTGGACTAGCGATGGATTTAGAAGTTTCGGCACCCTATCAGCCTCACAAAAAAGAATACAGCCCATGGAAAACTGAGAAAAAGGGTCCAAATCAGCAAAGGAATACAAGTTTTAACTAGCCAAGAAGTGTTCCATCAAAGGCTGAACAATAGTCTAGAAACGAGCTTAGGAGAAAGAAGTTATGTTTCTCCTGCAAGGAGCCTTGGGAACTAGGACATCACAGCCTTGGTAAGGGCAAACTTCATTTAATTGAAGTTCATTTAGAAGATGAGGATGAGTCAGAGGAAGTTGTTGAGGAAGATAACACACAGGGGTTTCAAAATCCACAAATTGAATTGGAAGATACTATTGCTGGAGAAAATCCACATATTGCTACTCTCTCAGGAATATCGAGAGGTAGATCTTTCAGGCTGAAAGGAGTCATTAAGGGACAACAAACAGTATGTTTGGTAGACAGCGGTGCTACTCACAATTTCATTGATGAGTCTTGTTAGTAGACGTGGACTGCAAGCAGAGCAGTTCCCTAAATTCAATGTGATTGTGGCGGATGGTTTTACCTTGAGTTGTTCTCGAATCTTACCTCAACTTAAAATTCAAATGGGAGACTATACCTTGATAGAAGATTTTTATGTTCTAATGTGGATGTTGTCTTGGGTCTCCAGTGGCTTGAATCCTTAGGCCGGTATGTTCAGGACTTCAAACAAAGGTAGTTGGAGTTTATGGTTGAAGGTAAGAAAATATTTTTGAAAGCCATGGAGGATGGAGGACCTAGAGTAGTCTCTGCCAAAAGAATGGAGGTTTTTTTCCGTCACGATGACATTGAGTGGGCAGCGCATTGTTTTGTTTCTAATAATGCTGTTACAGAAAAGGAACCAGCTTACCATATTGATGTACAATCTTTGTTAGACAAACACGGTGCAGTGTTTAGAGATATTCCACCAGGATGTCCTTCTGGTAGAGGATTCGAGCATGTGATTGAGCTGGAAGAAGGCTTGAAACCAGTAATAGCCACCCCTTACAAGCATCCTTGATACTTCAAAGAGGAAATTGAAAAGACAATTAAGGAGTTGTTGAAAATGGGTCATATCTGACCAAGCTCTAGTCCATTTGCTTCTTCAGTTGTGCTGGTCAAGAAGAAAGATGACACATTACAGATGTGTATAGACTACAAAGCATTGAATAAAAGAACCATTAAGAACAGGTACCCTATTCCTAGAATAAACGAGTTGTTGGATGAACTACATGACTTAGTTTTCTTCTCCAAAATTGATCTACAGTCTGGCTATCATCAGATAAGTGTAAGAGAAGAAGATATATAGAAAACAACATTTCATTGTCATTACAGGCGGTTTGAATTTCTTGTCATGCCCTTTGGTTTGACCAATGCTCTTGCAACTTTCAGTCTTGCATGAATCATGTTTTCCGTGAATAGTTGAGGAAGTTTGTATTAGTATTTTTGATGACATACTAATATACAATAAAACTTGGGAAGAACATTTGCAGCACTTAGACACTGTCCTAAGCATCATGAAGCAACAATCATTGTTTGCCAAAGCTTCTAAGTGTGAGTTTGGAATGTTAGAAATTCTCTACTTGGGACATGTGATAGGTATTGACAGGGTAAAGGTCCATCAGGAGAAGATTTAGGCAATCCAAGAATGGCCAATTCCTAAAAATATTTTTCTGATCTCAGAGGATTTTTGGGGTTATGTTGCTATTACAAGAGGTTTGTGCGAGGTTTTTCCCAGTTAGCTTCGCCTTTGACGGATCTTACAAAGAAAGGAGCTTTTCAGTGGTTCACAGAAGCACAAGTTACATTTAAGAAACTCAAAAGTATTATGAGTACATGTCCAGTGTTAGCACTATTGGTTTTTACAAAGCCTTTCATTGTGGAGTGTAATGCTTCAAAATAGGGAATTGGAGCAGTATTGATGCAGGCTAGACATCCTATTGTGTTTGAGAGCAGGAAGTTCAGAGACCAGAAAAACTGTACTCCACCTATGACAAAGAGATGTTGGCTATCATGTGTGCTTTAGCTAAATTTAGACAGTACTTAGTGGGAGCTAAATTTATTGCTAGAACCGATCATATTAGTTTGAATTTTTTTTTGGAACAAAAGGATCTTAATGAGAGGCAGCAAAAATGAGTGAGCAAGATTCATGCGTATGATTTTGAGGTGGAGTACATCAAAGGAAAGAAAAATGTGGTCGCTGATGCACTTTCTAGGAGGCCTATCCTTTGTTCACTTACAAAAGTTTCAGCTGATTGGAAATTACAGCTGCTGGCCGAATATGCTAAGAATTCTTTGGCTTGTGATGTACTAGACATGAAGATGCATGATGCCAGATATACTGTGCTAGAAGGTATAATATACTATAATGGTAGAATATATATTGTACCAGGGTCCAAGTTGAAGCAAAATATTTTGAAAGCTGTACATGAGACTCCCATGGCAGGGCATCCGGGTTTCTTTAAAACTTACAAGTGGATTAGAGAAAGATTTTCTTGGAAAGGTCTTAAGGATGAAGTGCTGCAATATGTTCGTGAGTGCTTAATTTGTCAGCAGAATAAGGCAGAACATTCCTTTCCAGCAGGTCTTCTACAACCCTTGCCCATTCCTGAACAAAAGTGGGAGAGTATTTCAATGCACTTCATCACGAGTCTCCCAAGGGTACTAGGGAAGGATTGCATATTCGTTGTGGTGGATAGATTGACCAGATATTCACATTTCTTTGCCATTGCCACAGATTAATCAGCATCACAAGTTGCTGAATTGTTTTTCAGAGAGGTATTCAGATTGCATGGTTTTCCGAAGACCCATTGTTAGTGATAGGGACAACAAGTTTATCAACTTGTTTTGTCAGGAGTTGTTTTGGTTGGTAGGGACAGAGCTGATGCCAAGCACTAGTTATCACCCTTAGATGGATGGGCAGACGGAAATAGTAAACAAATGGGTTGAAGGTTATCTCCAGAACTATGTTTTAGGACAACAACGTACATGGATCAGGTGGCTATATTTGGGTGAGTACTGCTACAATACAACATATCATATGACTATTGGGATGTCCCCATTTAAAGCTCTGTATGGATATGAAGCTTTCTCATTTGTGGACTTGGCTTTTGGTGATAGCAAGGTGCCCCGGGCAAGGGAGACTTTACAAGAGTACCAGGATATACTCAAAGCGTTAAAGGAAAAATGTATGCGGACAAGCATAGAGTGGAAAGAGAATTTCAGGTTGGTGATTTGGTATTCCTTCGCTTACAACCTTACATGCAATCTTCCCTAAAGAGCAGTGGAGCAAAAAAATTGAAACAAAGATTTTATGGACCCTATAAGGTGATCAGGAAGATTGGAGAGGTTTCTTATGAACTCGAACTTCCCTTAGGTAGTAAGATTCATAATATTTTTCATGTATCCTGTTTGAAGAAGGCTTTGGGAAAACAGACAGTTGCATCTCCTGAGTTACCACCATTGGATGAGTCTGGGAAGTTGGTGCTTGTACCTAAAGGCATTGCTGATTGTCGAGAGAGAAAACTAAGAAGCAAAGTGATTCGGGAATATCTAGTCAAATGGAAGGATTTACCTTTAGAAGATGCTTCCTGGGAAGGAGAGGTAATATTACAACATCCAAACTTGCGATTGCTTGCGGACCAACAATCTCGAGAAGGGAGGACTGTCATGTCCCTTCTCTAATTGCAGTTCTTAATTCTCCTAATAAGGCTGTAGAATGTTTCTTCTCCATACTTAGCTATTTTTCTGAGTTTGAAAAGCCTTTTGTTTCAATAAATGGTGGGACCGAATTCACTTAAGTGGCTTCCTGATTTTCAGTCATGGCTTGGGTCCAAGTCGTATTAGATATTGTCATATTTTTCCTTACTTTGTGGATTAGCGCTGAGGGATATTCTTTTCCCTATTCTTATTGCCAAGTTAGGTTTTGGAACGCCAATGTTAGGGTTGAAGGGTTGAGAGCTATATTACTATGATAGAAGGGAATGATTAGGGTTGGTTTTTTTTATGATTTTATATTGTCTTTGGTCTGCCGCCATAACTCTATGCTAAGGACACAAACCCTGAGCATCAAATCTTGGACGCTACCCCAAGCAAATAGTCTCAGCTGCTACATGCACGCTACACTAGTGTAGGAGCAGATACAGAAGTGGATTTCAGTTTCAAAATCATAGTCCGCCATTGTTGAGGGTTTCAGAAGTATTTGTAAGGGTTTCAGAGGTATTCGTTCAGGCATATCTGCTATGAACAATGAAGGGTTTGACACCAGATTTTGGTATTCCTCAACTGTCCAGTAAGAATCAAATAATAATGTTTCCAATACCTTACTTCTGTAATTGACAGTTTATGCATATCTGATTTAGTTTGTAAGGTTCTGATTTATTTCTAAAAAGAAATTTGTTCCAGGCTTGTTTGATCTATTTTGATTAGAATGTTTCAAGTAGACAGTATTTTCAATATAATACCCTAGCTGGGTTATTTCACCCTTGTCCAAAAATGCCATAGAAATGGGTTTTCATTCAACTATATGAGCTTGAATAATTAGCATCACTTAGAACCAGCCACATCACACAAAAAATTTTCCATAGAGAAAAATTTGGGTTTGTTTTCAAGTGGGATATGCCTATGAAGCTAAAACTAACTGCCATTGTAATTTTTATGGCAACAAATTTTATAGACAACACATTCGAAACAAAGGAAAACAAAATTATATGCATAAAACCTAACTCATTTAATATTTTAAACACAGTGATACATTCATAGAAAAATGAAAGGAAAACAAGAAGTTCAAAACAAAACAAGAGGGTTCCATTGTAAAACAAAAGTGCAAGAAAAAATTAAAAACATTACCTCTTTTCCAAAATTCTTCTTCCATGATTTCTTTGTAGTGAATAGACTCTTGCACGTCTAGGAATAGCAATGCAATTGCTTTGGAACCTTCAACGATCAATCTTCGGATCTCTTTGTGTACTAAAAAGCAAGAATGGAAGTCTAGCAAAAAGGAATGGCACTTGTCTTTTGCAATCAATATAAGGTAATATGAGTTTGATTTAGTATTTCAAATGGCTTAAATGCAAATTTTAGGGTTAGGGACTTGTTTTGGTGTTTTGTAGTCAAAATCAGATATGAAAAATTACTAAAAAAAAGCAAAATCTAAAAATGCATGAAAAACTAGATGGGTCCGTTGTCTGTTTGGCATGGTTTGTTTTGGGTTCAACTAGTTTCATCTAGGATGATCCACCAATATTTTGAATGTATCTTGCCAAAATTTTAGACGCATTGAATTGGACTACAATTTTTTTTGAATCAGACTTAGATTTAGGGGCAAATGCTAGCAAACTGGCAACATAGGGCAAGACTAGTAGGTCGTATTCAATCATTACATTTGAATCCATCCTGCTCATCCTGTAGAAGGTGAAGAATCCCATGGAAGATTGACTATTTTAACTTCCATAATTGTTCTTCAACCTTCAGATTTTGCAACATTGTGTTTACATATGTAATATAGATTTGAAAGCATTGCATAATAAAGCATAGATGTAGCTAGTGAAAGATAAACAACCACATTTCTCTCTTGAGAGTATTCCACGTATAGAATAAAAAACTAATAATTTTTGGTATTTTAGGTTTATTATCTCTCCCATTCATCTTTCTCTACTTAATGTTCATCACCTCTAAAGTATTACTAATTTTGCTTCCATGCATACATAACATGTATAGATTCTCAATGTTAAGTATATTGTGCCTCAAATATCTCTTGGGATCTAGGATGTGTATGCTTCCATACGATTGAAGCATCACTCTTTCTTTTATTGGCTACAAATTGTAAAGAAGATACAAATTTACCAACAACATTAACCGTAACTCCTTTGAATGCTAGATAGTGTATTTTCCTAGCACATAGTTACCCAATCATTTCTAGTTACCATCCTTTTTTTGTTAACCATTGAAATCATGATTTTGGGAACAATTTGGTGATTAGAATAATAAACGTTCTTTCAGTTCTTAGCTCTCTATTTTTCTCAGTAAGAAAATTTTTCAGTGCACATCATCTAGAATGGAAATTATGTATCTAAGAATTTTTTCATTCTTGTACCTCAGATAGCAAGAGATAGTAAGGGAATAATAAGTGGGTTACTAACTCGTCTGCTCTTGATTCCTAGTACCCATAATGTTACCCGCAGTCTGATTACACAATCTCTTATAAAATTGATAAAGATGTTTCAAACCCTTTCTTGCCAAAGTTTACCAATTAATAAAACACTTTTGATTCACGGGAGTGTATTCAAACTATTGTTATAGATCCATAGGCAAATTTGAACCTTGGCTACTCCCAAGAGAATGACACTGCTTTATCTCTTGCCTTCATATTCTTTAGATGAGATGTTACAAAGTCATGTTCATAATATATCCATATTATTGTTTTCTTGAGATATGAGGGTTTTTAATTCTTCTTTGTTTTTCTCGTTGCGTCTACACTTAGATTGTGGTATCTCTCACACGCTGATAATGACTCTTTAACCTCTACCTGGTAGAGCTTTTAATCTAAACAAACAAACATCCCTGATGCATTGTCAAATCATAGTTGGTTGTTCATTGTGCATCTCATAGTTGATGTGGGAATTTCACTTTTGATAGAGCTGTGACATTAATGATGGAAAATAAACATCAAATCCAAGTTATGGGCATTCACATCACTTCCAAAGCTGAACCCTCAAGAGATCTTAAAAATTCCCATTGGCCAAGGAAAGAATCATTGAAAATGATTTGAAACCAACACTAATGGCACAAGAAAAACGACCTGATATAGGCCTAAACAATTATCTATTTGATATGCTCTTAGTACAAATTAAAGAGGCAATAATGAAGTAGCTAAAATAAATTAGTCCAACGAAGTTGGTTTGTTAACAGAAAAGATTACTTGTTCTTTAGCAAAAACAATCATCATGATGTATGACTCAAGATTCAAGGGTAGAGTAGCTTGTGCAATTGAGCTTCCATGAACTTTGATTGTTGGTAAGGTCATCTTAGATCTTCTTGTGACTGCAATTCAATCTTGCTCAATGATGCTGGACCATTCAGCAAATACCTAAAGCCTAAAGGGTCATGTTGAATAACTTGTGTAATGATTAGGAGGCAATTGTAGAAGAGAGACACCTCTCTGAATACATGAACTTGACAATAACAGCACTCCTAGTCCTTTACAGATCACTATGTGAAATCATACAGAACGCACTATATAAGAGAAAAATCTTCAAAAGAAGTACTACTGTATAGCTTTAATTTAAGACCGAGCATCACTGGTCATTAATTCATTGACTTCCATATGGCACGAGATTCTGAGCATCTTTTATGAGCATTGACAATCAATCAGAATTTTTCACAAATCAATTGCATGATACCAACTACCTACGCAACTGGATGGTTGCTCAGCTGACCATAGAGCACCAAACAGGTGTAGAGTTGGTTAATGCAATATCATTTTTGTTTCATCAATTGTTGTCCTTGTCCTTGGTCATGTCATCAATGGAATGAATTTCATTGTACATGGTTATTCCATTATTAATAGATGGTGATGAATTTGGACAGAGTTCATACTTAATAGTGTTGAAGTTTGAAAGCTGAGAATAGAACTATAATATGAAAACTTGACCATCATATATGTCATCCAACCAGTGAACTCTAGTGATGATTGGCTCTTCACGCTTTGACATTTGGTAGAAGAAGAATGATTTTTTCTTATTTATTTATTTATCTTTGCAATGATTTTTTCTTATTTTTATTTATCTTTGCTTCACATTCATTGAATCTCATCCACTGTAGTTGATACTTGGACTTGGTGAGACAATTGTATATGTTAACAACACTACACCTAGACATATCAAAATCTTTACAAGCATTTAAAACTAATTACTAGTGGCAAATTTTCATTAATATAAATCTACCATATGCAGTGAACTGGCATGCCCCATGTCTGACTTTGTTTCTATCCACCAAATTCCTTTGAAAGCCTTAGTGTGCACACTGCTCTGGTATAAGCTGATATGTGAAACCTCCTGGGGCATACCAAACAGTTCACATGTTTACACTAGTGCATGATAAGAATGAAAAATGGTTCGTCTTGATAACCAGCAATTTGTTTCACAATCAAATAGCATTTGAAAAATGAAAATTATGTTTTTCCTTTCTTCTCTTCTCTTGGCTAGGGTAAGGCTATTGCTTTTGTCAATTGGGCTCAATGAGCTCTGTTATCTGGACATTAACTTTTCAACATGACAGCCATACCTACAAAATTAAATGTGCTAAACTGAAAGTCTACGAATTCAAAGATTTGTTGCATGCTAGGTGCATCATTTCGCAGATACATGCAGATGATCCTTTGCATCTTGACCTGTGCTGTTCTACCTACCATCGAATTCTGCAAACTTGGAGGAAGTCTCAGACAGATTGCTTTCGTCTCCTTTGATGTATTCAAGAACTCTTTAACTAGGATTAAGTGAAACTTGATCAATAGTATTATCCATGCACTAGGAATTACTGCAATGCAGTCGATAGTGTTATACATGCACTTAATATAAGTACACTTCAAGTCCCTGCTAGAAAATGTTCCTTGTTTCTGTTAAGCTAATGTGGTCAATAGTATTATACTTGCACTTGATGTTCCTTGTTTTTGTAAAGTTAATACACACAAAAATTTAAAATACTTATTAGGTTTGTTAAGTTCTTAAACAAGATTTTGAAGGGTTGCAATCTGGATGGCTATACAAGTACAGTTATTCATATCTATTTAGTGAGAGTAATTATGGTGCACTTTCTCTTGACTTAGAAGGATGAATATCATGGCCTGGTCAATGCCACTCGTTTCTTGCACCGCAAGCATGAGAGATATTGTTAACCAATCCTCAACAAAGTTTTGGCAGAACGGGAATGTAAGTTTGCTATATACATGAATAGGTTATATGTTAAGCTTCACAAGATTTCAACATCCATATTTCCCCACCTTTATAATGCAAAATACACAGTGACAACAAATCAACTGATATTTAAAACCTCCTAAATTAGCAAAATTCAAAACCAATGTTATCAACCTCATGTATAGAGTCCCATAGTAGAAAATGTCTGGAAGAGATTGTGGTTCGGACTCTATACAATTTAATGACCATTTTTTTGCAGACTCAGGTACAAATCTCAACGTGCAAGAAAAGTGTAATTTTATAAAAAATTGCGATTCCATGCCAATTCTCTCTGCAAATTATGATTTGATTTTGTTTTGGTTTGACGTTTAAAAAAAACATAATCTTTCTCTATTTCTATGAATTTGTTGACATCTATTAACCTCCCAGTTTTTTCCAGATTAAATTTCTTTAATTGAAGTTTTTTTTGTCTTTTGGTTTGTTAAATCAATTCTGAGAAATATTTTTGCTACTAAGGTATAAGCTTTATAATATTTCAGTCTTTGATTGACTTGTTAGCATTACATTACAGGCAAACAGTTAAAAGCATATATTACATACCTTGTACTGTTTGTATGAGTTTATATTATATTATACACTTGTAGAACCATAATACCAGCAACTGGTTCAGTGAGTCCTAAAAATGCATGAGAATGTTGTGAAGCACATGATCATGTTGCTTATCTATCTTTTCACGCCTATAGATTCTCAAATTTGCAGCAACAATTATGCTGATTACAAACCAAATGATAATTGTTAGGAGCTTATTGGTGGAGCATGTGTGCTTATACTGAAATGCAAACAAAGAGGTAATCATTGCTCTTCAACAAATCAACCCCAGCATTTAGGTACAACTTTATATCCTTTTAAGTTTTGGCCACTCGGAATATGTGAATGGCGTTCTACTAAGAATAACACCTTAAAAATTGTAGTGAATTCTGGACAAATTGAAGAGTCGATAATTTTCTTTTTAGAGAGAAAATTCATTTCTTCTTCTATGATTGATACCAAAGTATTCAAAGACCCACTACTGAGCATCAATTTTGAACTTGGCTTGGACTTGTTAGACCCTTGGGTTTGGAATTGGATTTTCTCAAAACCAATGTTTCGGAGGGATGCATGCTTCAACCGAAAAACCTGGGGTTTGATGAGACCTGCCCTCAATGCCTCTCCATCACCATCAATAGGGATCCACCTGCAAGGGGTGGCTAGGGGGCTCCCTGCCATCCTTGGAACAGCCAAGGGACTGGAACAGCTAGGGAATGCTTGGGCATTCCTTGCCAAAGAGTCCTTGCATTGTCCTGGAGATGGCTGGGTTATGTTTGGGCATCCCTTGACCATCTTGGGGATGACAGAGAGTCTCCCAGTCCCCAAAACATTCACTTTTAAAATAAAAACAATAATAAAAAACACTTCTTAAAAGTATAACAAGTCAAGTTGGAAGTCATTAAGATTTGTGGTTGTTTAAGTGGACATACTGAAGCTGGGTTTCAAGTTTAAACAAGATCTGATATATTTGGCTAGGACTTCTTGATAGAAGAGGCCTATTCTCACTTTACAATGAAAATTGCTTTTGTTTTTCGATTTTCTTCTATGTTTTCTGCTTGCTGTTTGAACCAATGTATAATTGGGTAGGGCAAACCCTCTTATTGGGCATTCACCGTTCCTAGAGCCGGGTAATTCCTGCTGCAATTAATTACAAAACTAAGTTTGAACTCAGGTTCCTAGTAAGTATGGTCCATAGTTTGATCCCCGTGCCTCCCCAAATCACAGAAAGCATAGCATTTTTCACTCTCTATTGGATGATTGTTTTTTCATAGATAAACTAGAATTTAGCTATTTAGAGAAGTGGCATGCTCACAAAACCTTTGAGTTTGTGATAACTACCAAAATGGGGAAGTCAATCATAAATTGATCTATAAACCACGAGTTTATGTGACTGGGTATATAGAAAAAGATGAAGCCAAAACTAATATAATATTTTTCTTTTAATAGTACACATGCCAAGAAAATTAATGCTACATACACCATATGAAAAGCCTGGGATTTCTACGAAGAAACCAAATCAAACTAGTATTTGCTAATTTGCAACAATATTCTAATTCCTATCTGTTTGACACATCAAAAAAATGGGTCAAGGCATCATTGCCACTCTTTTAAGAGATGTATACTTATATAATTCCAAATAAGAAATCATGGCTTTCTTCACTCCTCAAATTTGTATTTAGATTGTTCCACAAGGTTGGCGCTCAACTTCAATATTAGTGGTTCTCACTTCCATAGTCTATTGAAGTTTAAGCTCCTTCAATGATTCTTCGAAGTTTATTTCAACATAGCATTAAAAACTCAGTTTTTTAAACTATTGACCATTTTATGTTGTTTATCATATGTTCCCTTGTGCCTTTCAAAAGGTATCACATCATGAACAAAATATGTGACCAGGTACAAACCAAAATGTCTCACAAGTGGGACAGAGCTTTATGCTTCAGCCTTGATATCGTGATATTTTTGGTGTTATTGAGTTGCTATCATGTGGTGCATCTAACTCAATTTTAGATAGAATGGTGAATGTATGACTCATGTTTAGATAGAATGGGCTTATTAATAATATTTATAATGGGTCATTGTGAGATAAGATACATTTCATTACAAGTCAACTTAATGGGTAAATAATTTTCTTATTATCTAATAAAAGTGCTATGTGTGTGAATTATGTTTTTTTTTTGTTATAGTTTAGTGTATTGGATGTGTGGTTCATAATAAGTGGTATTGAAGCAATATTTTGACCAAAGCGGGAGAAGTTTATTTCCGAAACATAGATTACTTTTGCATAATGTTTTAGAAAAATCAATTGAACTTTGTTGAAATTTGTTCTTGATTAGATTAAAGTGATTTGTATGTTATTAAAAGGAATTCTTCTAGAGATTTTTGAAAAACATTTATGATTAAAATTCTTGGTATTTATGAGGAATCAATGTCATAAGTTTGTTGTTCTGGCTACTTAGATTATTGTTCTTTTTCTTCTAGGGCGGTGATCCTAAGGAAGAATATTCATATTTTACAATTGAAGTGAGCAATTCAAGTGCTTATTTTGTATGGTAAAGGAAATTTTTAGATGTAGTTGCCCACTTGTTTGACCATGTTTATTTTTTTGAGGCATGTTTTCTACAATTTAACCTAGTTTCTATATAAATAGTAAGATATGGAAAACAAATTTTCTAGGGATAATAATATTGATGGCAGATAATAGAGATTTACGTTTGAAAAATGATACAATTCCATAACACTATATGGATGAAGTTTAAAATAGATATATGTTTCATAAGGATCGTTTGTTTAGATGAACAAATATAAGAAGCACAAAAAAATGTGAGAAAGACAAGAGGGGATCTAAAGATCTTAGATGGAGAAAAGAAAGAAAAATGTTCAAATATGTTGTTTTCTACCAAAAAAATCTTCAATATTGTAGACTTAATGATGAATTCAAAAGGAGAATGTTGTTGTATTCGTAAATCTAATAATCATTACAACTTCATTAGCTTGGACTTGCCTAAGGGATAGCAGGTTGAAATATCATGGAGTCACACAACCATGGTGAGAAGGTTCAAGTATGAACAATTATATTTTGCACTAACATTTCCATGTTTTTTATATTAAAAAAGCAACAAAACAAGGGTGTTGGCCCTTACAAAGACAAACCAAAAAGGCCATTTACAACAAGGTCAAGAACATACCATTAAAAACACACTAGCATAACAACTAGTAACCCACATCAAGAGTGGGTAGACAACTCACCCACAAAGTGGGGAAGAGAATGAGAAATTGAAGAATGATCTTTCCTACACCGATGGACAACTGTCCAGACAATACTATCACTAGGATCCCCACCGTAAGGGGGAACAAGTGGGGAAATCCTCTTTATGAGGTTGTCAACACATGTGACAGAGTGTTGACAAGGCTGCACATCGTCAGCCAAAGGTTGGAGAAAAGCAAGAGCAACAGATGGAGAAGGGTCCATGTGGCCAAAGCGGGCCACACTATCAGCACGAGGTGGAGTTGGATCCACAAGACCCAAGGAGGTCAAACTAGCAGCAAGAGCATCATCAAGGGAGGATTTATCGTTAGCTCGTGAAGAGTCATCAGAGGAAGAACAAGAAACTAGGACAGCCAAGTGATCACCATTAGCGTCCTTCCACCAAGTGGCAACGCTTTTATGGTGTGAGAGAGAAAAAACGGTGGCCAAGTGGCCATTAGAGATGCACTGACTCATATTTCCATGTTATTCTTAAAAATGGGTTAGATATTATTTTGGATCTCCTTGGCTATTTAGAAATTGTTAACATCAATGTGTAAAGAAGTTAATGAAATTTTAACATGGGAAACCTAAGTCGCCATTGTAGGTTTTTCTTATCATGATATGAGGAGAAGGATGTAGAAGAGCATGAAAAGAATTATGAAGAAAATGAAGAGTTTGAGGGCTATAACGGATATATAAAGGAAGAGAAGTGTATAATAGTTAATGTAAAAAAGGCGAGAGATAATATACATAAGATCATAATAGGATAAGGACAATTAGAGGAACATAATGAGGAATGATCTAATGATGGGGGCATAAAAGAACAATAAATAATTTGAAGGAGAGCACTAGGAAGATGTTGAAAAAGATCAATGAGGACTTGGATACTTGCAAAGAAAGCTCATGCCCTTTGTTTATTCAAGATCCAATGGAGTGGGTGGAAGATAATGTTAAAAAGTTTGGAAAAGAAAAGAGAAAAGCTAAAAAGCTTGTGGTATGTAGTCATCGATTTTGCATGAGGACGTAATCATGGAGGCATTATGGAGGATTAGAATAGAATTGACTATGCATAACATAGAATCATAGAATTAAACACCAAATTTTTGCTTGCCATCTAAAGAGTAATGGCTATGGACATACTTAGAATAAAAAGAGTAACAATTTTACTTATGCATAATATTAGAGGAACAATAATTATGGACAAGTTTGGAATTAGGGAAATGCAAAGAATGGAATGTTCAAGGACTATTACCTATCTTGGTTACATATTGATGGATGAATTATTGAGCTAGAGGTTTTAAGTGTATATAGATTTGCAAATTCTTACACTTGGTCTCTTCTAATGTTTCGAGGGAGAGAAATGCTTAAGAGAGGCAAAATTCTATGAACCTACATCCATGATATTCTAATGTTCATAACATTATCGAGCATTTGGCCTGTCACACATAACTTGCATTTCAAATATCATGCATTTAATGCATGACTTTTATAATGGGTCACTTGTGAACAAGTTATATTTGGTGCTTAAGTAGCCATACTTATAAAAAATTATACACATTGTTAATATTATTTCATTAGTGGTTATAAATAGAAGACATTTATAATTGTAGATGAATCATAGAGCATGGATAATAAATAATTTCTTATGAGTAGCAAAGGTAGTGTGAGTTATCAAGTTTGAAGCCCATAGCATGATATGCCTTGTACTGATTATGTCTTGAGGAATATTTTATGATATAACTCTTATATTAAGGGTATTTTTATTTTAGTGTCAAACTATGGCAACTTGTTTAGAGATATTTATTTATACATTTGGTCCAATTACAATAAATTATCACTATGCCATGTACCTGATGCAGGAGCATCCTAGGGAAGTTGGCAATCCTGTGTCGACCAAAATATGTTTAAGTTCTGTTTGGTGCTTGGTAGGTGAGTTGGCAGAGCTCGATGGAGTTTAGTTGTTCTCGGTCGTTTCGTGCTCGGTTCTTGGTGGAAGGAGTGTCTTGCTTCACCGAACGGACTCGGTCTCTGTTGGCAACACTGATTCACCGAACGAGATTGATGACTTTGTTTGAGCTCGGTACCGACTTGGGGGTCNCTTCACCGAACGGACTCGGTCTCTGTTGGCAACACTGATTCACCGAACGAGATTGATGACTTTGTTTGTGCTCGGTACCGACTTGGGGGTCTCGGTTGATGAGTTTATCGACTGGCTTTTATGGATTGAGAAGACATTGGAGATTGCATCCGTGATTTGAGGGGGTCGTTGGGATTGTGCAGAGTTTTGAGGCGTGCAAATTTGATGCATTGGATCTTGTTTGGACCTAAATCTGATTTGGTGCTTTCTTCTATGTATTTATTGTTTGTTTGCAACCGACTGGGTCATTTAATATGATTCATCGTGGATTGTAATAGGCCAACTGAGATTTAATATTTGTTTGTAAAGCCGACTTGTGGTTGTGTTGTATATAAGGAGTATGTAGGTAGCATTTTAGGGGCAGAGAGAAAGAGAGGTAGAAAGTGGGGAGTTGACAACAACCAATAGTAAGTGGGTAAGAAAGAAACTTGTAAGATTGCTTGGTGGCTTGCGAGCACAAGTTTCAATCTGGTTTCTTCCACTTAGCTGTAGGGTAGGCTGGCGAAGTTGGATCCTGTGAGATCTTGTTGAATTTGTTAATGTATTGGCCGTAACCAGGAAGGCCTTACAACCCGACATGTTGCTTGTAATGCTCAGTGATTGAATAAAACTAGTTGTTGTTGTTGTTGTTGTTCATATCTTGTGTTATGTTTCCGCTGTGGTTCTTGTGGTTGGTTGCAAGTTTGGACAGTCCATTATTGGATCCTCCGAGCTTGACTGCATCAGTACCAATGTACCAAAGTAATTTTTTTAGGGTTTATTAAACATAAATTTAGTGAAAATGTGACAACCTATTGCTAGTTTGTGTGTTAATACAATAAACTAATTTTTTTGGCATGATTCAATGCACATTTGGTCAAACAACTTAATTGAATATGTAATACTATAAAAAAAATAGCAAGCTTGTGACAAGCACTATATTAGTAATTTATACTAGGTAGCTTCCAAGTGATGTAGTAAATTTGTTTCTTAATAAACTATTTATTGGTCGATGTTATGTAAGTGTATTCTTACAATAGGTTTTTATAACCTTGGGGACTCTCATTGGATGGAGTCCCAACAAATAATCTTTATATAGGCCATTTTAGTATTAAAAATAAGCAAACAAATATTTTTTGAAGATAGATTTTTAATATGTAAATTGAGGAGTGAGATCACTTTCCCCATTATATTAATCGCCAAACTAGAATTACATTTCAAGTATGAAAATATTAAACTCGTTGCAACTCTATAGCTAGGATAACTAAAAAGATTGATTATGGAGGCCCTGCTTGAAACATGAGAAGGTCCAATCTTGACTATTCCAAATATTCTAAAATGGATTAGAAGTATCAACTAAAATGGAAGAAATTACAAGCCAAAAGGCAGACTAGACACAATCTAAATACCTATAACTTTATGGGGAAGAACTATGTGCTTGCATTGATGCTCTTGCCTCGTCATCTTCACTTCTACCAACAACCACATTAACAATTTCTATCATGATATTTACCACTTTATGGGATCTCTTGCCATTGTATCACCTTGATGAGGTGATAGGGTTCAAAAAGGTTGTGACATGTTGAATAATTTAAACTTCGGGTAGTTTCCTTCTTTGCCATCTTCTAGAATAAATGATTGTATCTTCTTTGTCTCTTTAGATAAAAATAAGAATTTTAGCTTCCAGTTCTTTAAATTTGACCATATAGACCATGTTGTAAAATTCCCCTCATGCAACAACAAAAGTGCATGCATCTTTGCCTCTACATAGTCCAAAGCAAATCTAATCCCTCTAAACACTTTCCTCACAATGTTCCAAGTGACAAGTTTCACCACTTCTTTTACCCTCACAAATTTTGAAATACTTAAATAAGCACGAAGGCAACTTTAAAATTCACTACATTAGAAATTGTTCCCTCCAAATAGTTAGAGTCCAACACTTCATTTATCCCCTATTGTTCAAGGCCACACTCAATGACAAATTTAATGACCAATTTGCGAATAGGATACCAACCCTTTGAATTCCATTTTTCTTCTCTCTCTAAAAAAAAGAAAAAACTTAGGCTCTATTGATCATACCCAACCAGGCTCTTCATGGATTATTTGCTTCCACTTGCCTCCATAAGAAAGCCTTGGTATTTTTAATGCATCACCTTTCATCGTCATCCTTCAATATATACATTTCAAATGTTTGCACTCATGGCATCACAATTGATAATTTAATCATTGTCCAAATGACCATCTTTCTTTAATTTGATTATCCCCAAAGGAGAATAAAGAAAACAACGTTGTTATGTCAATTAGATTGGGATCCTAATTTGTTGAGCCTTCCCAATGATCAATGATGCTATAAGACATCCTATAGACCCAATTTCAAAATTTGCTAATAAATTTGCAATTGTTTGCCTTCTTGTAACAATGTCCAATAGAGAAGTATTAAAAAGAATATATCAGTTAGGCCAAACTCTATTTTAGATTGCATTAAAGATTACCATAGAATCTTCTTCTATGTGAATTATAAAAGAATACACAATGAGTTCCTACTCAAAGGCCCAATACCAAAGAATCAACCTCCACTTGGTTATTTTGTCGCTTTCACCATTTTTTTAGAGATATTATGATGAGATACCTAATGCAATTTCAAACCATACAACCAACTCTTGAAGCTCTAGGATTGCCCACAGACCTAATATAATTTTTTAAGGAAATACCAATAGTTAAGCCAAAGACTTTCCATCTAGAGGTTGTGAAGGTTGACATTGTAGCTCTCTATTATACATTGGAATAAACATAGTTTAGTTGTAGAGTGTGAGATATTAGAGAGATAACTTGAGAACTGGTTAGGGTTGCCAAAGATTTGACTAAGGAGATTCTGCCAAATGTCTTTATTGTAAGCCAAAGGCCTTAACAGTCCAATACTGATGCTTGTTAGAGGCATTCACGAGGCTTTGTCATTACCCATATTGGGTTTCAAAATTGAAAGGATGTTTTCCACCAACTGTGAATCCCTAATCTTTTTTTTGGTGGACTGCCATCAAAAGAATATGGTAATAAAATTACTATAAAGTGCATGTCTAGACAAACTTTTTTATCCTATTTGAATCTCAATTATTTCTTTTGAGTTTTGGCAAAGTTGACCTTGACACAATCATATTTTTATTGGTGGAAAGAAAATTACTTATTTTGTTCATGACATATAATTATCGAAAGGCTTAAGGTCGCCAACAAAAACTCCTAAGTGGTAAAGGCATATAAAGAAATTCAATATAAACTAAGATTTTGAGCTTGGCTTTCATTGAACAAAAAAATTCTTAAGACCAATGAAGAAGGACAACTAGGTTGTTGTAGATAAAGTAAGGTCCATGTTTGACAATGGCAAGGCAAGACACTAGGTTGGAAAACTTAAACAGAAAAAACTTTGACCAGATTCTAGATTTTTCCACCTTGACATTATGAGGAAATTGATTGAGCCTAGTTTTATTTTAGCATATTTTTAAATGGAACATATTCGACAAAATAGTCGACAAGGGAATATTGTTGAAAGCAAGCACACACATTATCAAATGTAGGGATTTACAAACTAAAATCAAGGAACCCTCTAGGGTAGATCCATTACCTTAGAACATCTTTAGGATGAATTTGTGAGCTTTTGTACAAGCTATTAGCATCACTATCAACTTTGGTTGCCAAATATATGTGTTGTAGTAGCCATTACAAAGAAAAAACACATTGTGCAAAAGTTAGAAGATAGATTTGATTTGACGCAATAAATGCAAACAAGAGGAACTATCATATAATGATTCAAAAAGTGATTTGTGGTGTGAAACTCAAGCAAGCTCAAAAACTTTAGCAAATCCCAAACACATGCTTTTTATATCCAAAATTTAATGTTTGAAATTTTTATCAAATATAGAAAGATGGAAACTTTCACCCTTATGTTTTTTTGAGCTTTAAGCGTTTATGATTTCTTGCAATTTATTTTGTAAATCTTATTCTATTTATTAAATTAAGAAATAAATATAATTTTAATTTTATATATTATACAAATAAGTATTTCATGCTTTAATTTATAATGATGTTAGCAAGATTGTAGGATCTATGTGCCATAAAATAACATACTATTAATATTTAGGATAGTTTAAGTGGGCCATTGAGGATTAATATAAAAGAAAACACCCTCATATAAATAATGCCAATCAACAATTCCAATTACATCCCATGAATTGTCCATTGAATTATTTTTTTTCCCCATATTCCTCAAATAATTACTAATAAAATAAAATCCTTCTTTTGAAAGGTAGAAACAATTGTATGAATATTTTGAAATGAACATTTCTAATCCTATCTCAATGGTCTTCAATGCTATATTACTTCTAGATCTTAGAAATCATAATACCCTTAAATATGTCTTTGTTCTCTCCCTCACATTCATATATTTCTTAAATTCAAAAGAAAGTCTATTGAATACAATTATAATTAAATAAAAAATAATAATAAATAAAATATTTTTACAAAACTAATCTATGAAATAAATTATTAATAGTTATATGTACTTTGAAAATCTTTATTTTCATACTTATTAAAATCTTCTAGAACATTTCCAAATTTACTTGAAATATTAACAATTTTTAAATTACATGAATTAATTCTTTACTTCTTTATTTTTCTAGAACATTTCCAAATCTACTTAAAATATTAACAATTTTTAAATTACATGAATTAATTCTTTACTACTTTATTTTAAGATTGATCGAAGGTCCTTTATCTATACAAGATTCCTTATCTTTATAATTACTATTAACATAAATATCATTTTAAAATCTAAAGCATAATCAAAACATAGTGGCACATCTTTATCAAAGATTTCTTTGAACTATAATATCTATGTGTTGCCCCATTCCATTGTAGGAGACTTGGAACATAGAAAAGAAATACAACCATGGTTGGAATATGGTTTTTGATTTTGTATGTTAGTTTATATTTTTGATTTTTTTTTAAGACGATGATCTCATGACATGATGAATATATTTTATCTCATTGTTAAAGTGATATTTTTTTACTTTATTTTTCAGAACACACCCAACTTTCAATTCCAAAAAAACAATTTTTATTTATTTATCCCAACTCATATAAATACAATATTATTACAAATTATAAATTACAATAATTTAAACACATAAGGGATAAGGCCCAAGTTCTATTACCTAAACAGTGGGTTGCAACAATTGATCACGAGGTCCAATCCCTTCAGTCCATATGTGGTATAGTGGTATGATCCCATTAGAAAAGTTTTCCCCACACATTACATATTATAAGAAGTTTAAACCAAATCTGTAATCTCAAACAACACATAAAAATTTATAGAAATTTGAAAAACAGAAAGATACCCAATTATAATTCCAGTCTGTTTTCGTACAATATAGGTGCAGATTCATTCCCGAGAGCTTGGAGTGCGCTTACACCGTTCCGTACAAGAGTTATTTGAGGCATTTGTCTATTCTATAGCCTTCAAGTCAACTTAATAAAAATGGTTGAAGCCAAGGTCATTCATCGAACTTGAAGAATTTTCGTTCATGCAAAATTAATAAACTGACAGCAGCACACAGTTAAAAAAATAATTCTTTTTTCAAAGGAAGCAAAGGTTGGTATTCTTACTTTTTGAGTCTTAAACATGTAAATTTCCCAAGCAGTTCATTTTGCACTCATCACTGTATGTTCTCAAAGTGTTTGTGTTGGTCATATCAGCTTTGCTTTCTCAGCCAAAAAATGCCATTCGAGTAATGCTAATGCTGCTCAACAACTGGGAAGCTTCTCAGCCGTAAACTGTAGCAGGTGAGACCGTGGGCCTTTGTCTTTATATTTTCTTATATTTTTCTTTGTTGTCATGAACATCCAGATCATCCATGGTGGTCTTTCTACTTGTCTCTTCGTGTATTTAGTAATTCAGGATTGATTTTCGTGTATTTTGTGTAATACGTTAATTTGTGCTTGTGGCGAGAAACCCAATAAAGAAATTCAACGACCAGTGGCGGACTAAATTAGATGGTAATCTGGGTAATCCAATCATGCGTTCCCGCTTAAAAAAATTAAGTTAATAAATGGAATGGGGAATTCGTTTCTGATGTACAGAACACGACGTAACCGTTTTTCTTCCCTCTTTTGCTTATTTTTCCTCTGAACTATGTGCCCTGTGTTGCAATGAACATTGGGTTAACATTTTTCTTCCCTCCCTTTCTCATTTTATTTCTTCTTGAGCTTTCTATTATAATTCTGTCATTCAATCACGATTTGGAATATTGATGAAAAAAATCTCAACACAATTTAATCCGGAAACAATTATATTATTCACTATAAATTGTAAAAACCTGATATAATTACATTTAACTTCTTAAAGCTCAATTATATACACTTGATGGTTTTGATGGTTGCTCAAAGCCTATAGTATTCTTCCTGAGGATATGCCTATTCCATTTTATGTATTATGTATACAATTTAGATTTGTGGGTTTTCTAAATTATAATCTCCTTTTCTGTTGAGAACAAACTTTTTGGTTTTGGATTTTAATTTGTTTTTCCAAACCAGTTAGAACTTGAACCTAAAGACGCTCGTTAACATCATGGGTGGTAGATGGTGTTCTACCACTAAGATACCAGGTCCTTTGTGGTCCGAAATGGGGATTGTTCCAACATTTGGATGGGGTTTCATTCTACCATGGATTTTGAGAAAGGGGTTGAGTTTAATAGACTGTATACCCCACTTGGAACCCCATTTTTGTTTGTGTTCTTTTGACCATGACCGAGTATAGAATTGTGTGTATGTGCTAATGAATTCTAGGCATCTGTCTCCTTTTCAAGGTCCTCACAGTGAGTGTGACACAGGCCGGCAACTAGGTAGCATCACAAATATAAAAAAAAATTCACATATGGAATTTATGCGTTTTGAGGCATGCTTCCCTTTTCAGATGTTTCTTTATGATAAGTTTTCCCTTTCATATGGTGTTGTCCAATGTGAATTCTTAATTTCATCTTTAGCATCAACTAGCGAGATCAGCTGTCATTGGACCAACAAGTTCCAGATTTTCAATTTGCATTTATATTGTCTTGAAAGGATAATATCTTGGTTGAGTTTTCATATGTTTTCTTGTATATGTTCTTAATTCCTGCAAGTAGGTATTTTGAATAAGTTTTGTTTATAATATTGATCATTAGTTGACAAATCAAACAGAGAAGCAATCTCATGTTATTCATGGTACTATCAGCAGATCAATCATCAAGACTTTGTTAGAATCGAAAGAGTCTTTTGACAAGTTGATTATATTCCATTCTCCATTATTTCATTCATTTTGTTTGGCAAAGCTAGGTAGTAATTATGGTCCCTGACCCAAATAAAGGCGACATCTATCCAAATACAAAAAGCATTTGTTTGCCAAATACAGAATTCAACTAAACTAGGTACCAAAACATTCTATTAACGGACTGCAAAGTTATTGATAAAAAAAAAATGTTTATTTATATTTCCATGTCACAGGGGCTAAGAATGCCACTTGTCACTCCAAACATGTCTTCAGTCCACCAAAATCTAGTGTATTACATAGACTAGGAATGCCCCCGCAAGCCTCCAGAATATCATGCGCACCAGACTATAGCACAGTGCTGCAAACCAGACCAGCCATGAGTCTATGTCTATCCAGCCACCAATTCAAGTGATTTGAATGCAGGTCATATCTTCAGGGCTAACCAGGTTCAGAGGATTGTTGGCATGCCTCTATGTTGGGGATGTTTGAGCTTGCACTTCCGCCAAGCTAAATCTCACACTAGGCTTTATTTGTACAGAAAAGAAATCTAATAAACTTGTACAATAGAAACAGTGCATATACAATCTGAAACAATTATAGAATAAATGGAAAGCAAAGACAATATGCGATATTTTACCTAAGAAAACCCTTTCATGTTACAAACCTAGCACCTTAAAAAATTTCATCTCTGCAACACTCAACTGTTCTCCAATATAATTATAAAATTCTCTTTCTTCAGCCTCAAGCATGCATGAATATAAATAGTCATATTGAAATCTGTGTTATGCATTGTATAACTCATGCAAAATATAACCATGAGTGCTTTAAAACATGGGTAAAAATAGAGAAAATCCCAAAACCACTAAAATGTTTTTAAAAAAAAATCTCTTTCCAATCACTAGTAAGGTTGATGCGACTATTAAACACATAAAATATACAATACTTATCCAACACTACCTACCTAAATCTCATGCTAGGGTCTACCACTCTTTTCCTCTCAGCAACCTTGAAAGGTTGAAGCCATCCATCCCAATCCCAGGAATTGTTAGAGCACTTACTACTCCCAGCGTTCCATCCTGGTGAACCACACAACTCCTCATTGTACTCTGGCAAGTCCAGACATAGCTGCTTCGTCTCTCGGACCCCATTCTCTATTATTATCAAGCCACTGCTTTCGTTTAAAAGTTTATGCAAAACCTTAATATTAATATCTTAGGTTATAATTCTTTGAATCAGGAAAAGAGGTATACTTTCATCAATTCATCCTCATTGTATGAATCTAATAGTCTCTGAAACAATCATCTGTCACTGGGATTACATTCAAAATTCAATCATAGAGCTGGCTTCACAGCTAATACTTTCATTCTTGTGCTCACTGCTGTCTACATAAGAAACCTATGTTCCACCAAGTTTCTGGGACATGGGGATGCATTTAGGGGACGAGATGTTTTGAGGTTGCTTTTGGGCATGAAGGGGGCAACAAAGGGGATGGCTATCTAAAAATATATATGCATTATAGAATCTGTAAAACACAACAATCTTCATGTTATCAAACATTGGATGGATGCATATACATGCATTATAGAATCTGTAAAAACACATCAATCTTCATGCATATACATGCATTATAGAATCTGTAAAACTCAACATCAATCTTCATGTTATCAAACATTGGATGCATTCTTGTGGATAATTAGTCTATTTACTTTCATTGAAACCCCAATAAATTGTTGAAAGCATATATTGTTTATAACTTTGTAGTATCGGACCTGAGGAAACACTCCCGAACTGTTCCCATCCCTGAGACATCCCTGGTATGGGGACACGGGCAGAAAATCCCGAGGACGCATCCCCGTGTATCATAGAAAGAAACAGTACGTGAGTTTTTTAACCTAAGTTCTTGGCAAGCTAAAATGATAATAATACCCATGAAATTTATGGATGTGAAAAATGAAACAAGAAGACTTCGAAGAAGTACAAAAACAGTTGTTGTAAAATATTTCTTAGTATGTACTCATTGAAACGTGTCAGTACAAATGTCAAGTTGCATCCATCAGAGGATAGTGGGAGGCAAGCAGAGAACCATGTAGTTAAGGCACGTTACAATGCATGGTTGGGCAGGATAGGTTTCTTTAGAAAACTATGGAAAGCGGCTCATTTAGTTTGGCACCAGAAAGGTTAGTTAGAACAAGGCAGCAAGTAGTTAGCTGAACATTGGAAAATTGTATGGATAGGCTGTTTAATCGACTTAAGAATGTTGGACGGATTGTTTCATGCAATGTTATTGGAGACTTGAAGGTTTTTGTTAGGACATAGAATTAAGTGAAAAAACATGTATACCAAAAGTATTTTTCTGATTTAACTGTGATGTTTGGTGATGCTTAATAGTAAATACACATCAACTGGGATGGGAATGAGTTGAAAAGTTTGTCCCAGGGATTATGACCATGCAAAGAATGTAACTAAATAACGCATTCTTTTTGAATGTCAAGAATATGGGTCAATTGGGGCTCGATTTCTGGCTTTAGTTAAATGAGATAACCTCCTAAATATCCTTGGCTTTGTGACACAACAGGCAACCAAAAAACTGTCTTGAAGACTGTAGACTTTAAACTAAAAATGTTTCAATAGAAGAACAAAGTATTTCTAGGCCCACAACTTCCTTGATGTGTGTTTAGGCAACGATCTGAGTTTTATTCTTTCTGTTGATGGATAGTCATGCCAAATGCCTGGTTTGTTAATTACACTTGTCAACTTCTCTTCAGTTCTTCCATGCACCACAAATTCTGAAGTGGAACCTTTGAATCGAAGAGCAGGTCCAATAGGTGTTTAGAATTTAATAAACTGGCTTGATTTTGAGATATATTACTATTTATTTTGTAGGTAAATGACATGGATGTAAATCAGTAGTCTAGAAAGTATCTTAATATTGACATGGCTCATATTTTTAATCAAAGTTCTCTATACTAGATCTAGAAGATTTCCTGTTTGATAAAGCATTTTCAAGTCTTAAGATAGCCATAAATCTAGTTAAGCAATAAGATTCTCCCATGAAGGCCATAACTTAGGCGATAGAAATTACTGTTTTGAGCAAGTAACAGAAAACAGACTAGGTCTAAACAAAGGCCACTATTTCCCACCTAGAAATTACGTCTAGCACTATCAGGCAGATTACCATGCCACAAAAACTGTAAAATTAGACCAGGAGAAAAACATATCCATTTGTATTCGGATTCTCCAGCAAAATCCCAGCCAACTTCCAGCATTTCTTATCTCTAAACCAAGTTCTGGCAATGGAGGAGCCACTAATATAGCTCTTTGTAATAAGTATTATCCACGTCTTATTTAGGTTGTCTTTCAACAGCAAGTGCCATGCAATTAGCCTTCTTTCCTCCTTGTTGACACATTCACTCCCCCCAATTATCATCTGCTTGATTTTATTGAATATGTCTGAAATAGACTGCATAGACCAAATCATCAAAAACCAATTTCCTCCTTCAAAGATTGCAGAGCCCAACTTTCTGCCAATCTTCCTCTCAAGGCCAATGACTAGTTTCGAGGGGTTTGAATTTTCAGCTCTTTAGCGTGCGTAGTGTCTTCCAAGTCAAAAATCATCTTCTCCTAGGTGTCCTTTGCTCCCATTAAAATTTAAGACCATAAACTGGCCCTTAAAAGAATTTGAGATATTGATTTTTAGACTATCTACTCAAGAGATACTATGCATTTTTTCCACGATCGACCTCCTAGACCTCCTTCCTTACCCCAGATTTCTATTAGGATCAAGATAATAAACTAAAAAGCTTCGGCCTATACTAACAAGCTCACTAAAACCACTAAATCTAGGAGGTAAAAGAGAGGGTTCTCACCTTTAGGACCTATATGGCTGAGAGCAAGTTCATCTAACTTCGCGCTCAAATACTTATTGCTTCCAAGAGCAATGTACTCGGAGGATTTATTGATAATTTTATCTTCAGTGAAGATGCTATTTTGACCTTGAGTAGTGCCATCCTCTTTCTGTTAGTTTGGTAGCTTGGACAGTTGTTCTTCCATTTGCTAATAATTATTTATTTGACTCCTTGTAGAAACTTCTAGTTTGTAGAAACTTCTAGTTTGTAGAAACTTCTAGCATGTGGAAACTTCTAGCAACTGGAAGTATCTAGAAACAAAGAGAGTAGTATAAAAAGGGGGTCTAGGGGCATTTGGAAAAGCAAGCAAGCAAGCAAGTGAAGCATTTGCAGTGTTAGCAAATGAGTTTGCAGTGATAGCAAACAGTCTTGCAGTGTTAGCAAGGGCGCAGTGATAGCGTTGGGGATAGCAGTGGAGGAATATCAGCAGGAGGAGTTAGGAGATTGTCTAAGTTCTGCCAGTGAGAGGCAAGGAATTTTGTATCT
>MU228366.1:17960-28971 GCA_018584345.1 Thuja plicata | reverse complement strand
TGCCAGTGAGAGGCAAGGAATTTTGTATCTCTTAATTTGCTGAAGATTAATATATATTTCTCATCTGCAGTACTGGTTTTCCCTACGGGGTTTTTCCAGGGATGATTTGTCCAAAAATATTGTGTTCCTTGTGTTGCATATTTCTTTCCGTATTTTTATTGGTGAAGTTGCAGTTGTGTTATTTTTCGATATTTAGCTGTAAATTTATTTTCAGCAGTGAAATAATCTTTATGAGATAGGAGATTAATAATCAGTGACTGCAATAGGAATTTTCACACTTTCTTGTCTATATCATCCTTTTATGAGATACCACAATTCTTGTATGAATGTTTTTAGGTCTTGATAAATTATCAGCCACAAAATGGGGAATATAGAAAGCCTACAATACCTTTGCAGAGTGAGTGTTTGTTTTTGTATCTCAGCTTCCTCCATTAGTACCTCACTTCTTTTTGTTCCCATTATTAGAGCTCAGGAGGAAAGAAGTTATATGTGAAATCTCAATCTTCTTGTATGATCACTGTACGAGACTGTCCACCTTAATTAAATGATCTTCTAGATTTTCTTCATGATCATGACATCTCTATTGTAGCCAACATGAAGGTGTTCTTGCCATGATCACAATAATCTAGAATGCCATTTGAAATCCCACTCTTCAAAATCCCATAGAGGCGCTTTGTCACCTTTTCTAACCTTGCTTGTTAGAGGATATCCTAGTCATCCTCCAATAATATTTCCGATTATGCTACTCGACTTGGACTCACCACAAACTCGGCAGGCTGATTTATGGCTCAAACTCTGACTTGGCTGAAAAACATCAGCACGAACTTTGCATAGACTCGACAATTTTGGTTTCTAAAAATTTTTAGATTACATTTTTATATTTTGTATTTTTGGGCCTTGTACGTGAATGTTTTTAAGAATTTAAGAGAAGGACTTTAATGCGCAAGAGGCAAAAGACAGCCTATGGGTTACCTAATCTAGACACTATTATACTTTTGCAATTTTGATAACCAGGTAGTATCTAGATGATAAATTCTCATATTTTCTCAATCTTATCCATTTTAAGCAAATCTTGTGAAGGAACCATGTTAACGAATTTGCGTATTTGGCTTGAATGTCAGTCTAAGCCTCACTCCAAACATAAAGTGTTTATTTGAGTCAACTAGATCAGATGTGCAAAAGATACATATCCTTTCCACCCTTTATTTATTTTTCTTGTCCATCTTTCTTTTTGACATCAAAGATGATGTGAGTTAGTTCTTACATTAGCTATATGCGCATCTTTGCTTTTCAAGTGATATTTGTCCCCATATAATCATTTGGTGGTGATTACATGTAAGCTATATTCATCAAGATAATATTTCTCCATTTCCCACATAACTATACGTAATTTATCCATAACAATGCCTTTATGTCTTTGTTATTATTCATGTATGCATTCAAGTTGATATTCTATTTGTTCATCAACTTATTGTTTTGTTTCACCCAAGTCCTATTTCTCTTGTTCAAAACTTTTTTGTTAACAACGCGAGGCCATCTATTTGCCTCCATTTGCTCAATTTTTTCAAATATCATAGGAGCTGAACCATATCCACTACCTCAACAAGGAAGGTTCTTGCTTTTGCTAGAAGCAACACATAAAAATTTAGCACTTTTATTTTGAGTTTTCTTTTCATCAGGTGTTTCTATTTATCTCCATTTTATTTTCAATGTACTTCTAGCCCGCATTCACACCCATAAAGCACCACCAAAATCACTAATAGCCTATATAAAACCCTTAGCTTTTCAATCCCATTACCCGGCCTTTATTTCTATTTTCAATGCAAAAAGTGCTATCCAAGCCCCCAAAATTCTCTTCCTAAATGTATATTTCCCAATTAAGCTTGTAGTTGAAGTCCATCCCAAGATATTTATACCATGTTACTTCTTCTACCCCTTTCAAAAAGAAGTGGGAAGCTAATTTCTTTTCTTTTTCTTTTGGTTTGGAGAAGATCAAGATTTTGATCTTGTTGATGTTTACTTGCACATTCACCTCCTTGCAAATGTGCTCTAAGTATTTGAAGTGCTCTTTCAGCTTATGAGAAAGCCTTGCAATCAAGATGAAATCATTTGTGTACAAAAGAAGCCTCACAACATGTTTTCCCAAAAGAATGTTGTCCACTCCTTCTTGCAATTTAGCCACTCTTCTAGTTCATCAATATATACATTAAATTGGGCAAGGGATAAAGGACATCTTTTCTTAACCCCCATGTCGTTCCTAAAGCTTTCCTTGAGATGTGCTTGAGTTCGAGTTATGTCTAGATCCTACTTTCTAGTCCATAATTTACTTCTAGGAACCATTTCAAAAGCTTTTTTGTAGTCCACAAAAGGACAACAAACTCCAATTTTTTGTTCATCAATGATATGACCAAGGCACTCCCATGAGCTATTCTAGAGTATTTTTGTCGATTTAACCTACTTGTCCTTTTGTTGTCTTATTTTTTTGTTCTATCCACATGTTGATTCCATGCTTCCAAACAACTTCGCAAATAAAAGATTGATCATGATGATTTTATAGTTAGAAGGGTTGTAACATCTCTACTCTTGAAGAGAGGTAATACTAGGCTAGTTGTCCAATTTTTGGGGAAGTCGTCTTAATTTTTTTTTTGAATATCTTCTTAATGAGAGTTGCTATGTTTTTTACTTCCCATTTTAGATATTCTACTTGTAGCTCATTAATGTCACATGTTTTACTTTTTCCCATCTTCTTAATTCCTTCCTTAAATTTCTATAATGTGAATAAATTTGTTGTTAGGTTGATTACGGGAGGGGCCTCTTCTATTGACTCTTGTTCATATAATTGCTTTTGTGAAGGGAAACCGATTGGAGAAATCCTTAACTTTTAGATGCACATTTTAATTATTAGATTTTAGCATGTGTAATGAAATAACACTTCCAACAAAGTTACCATATTAAGTGGAAGTGATTGGCTTAGAGGTATTATGTCTCAAAGTGCCAGCTAGATCACCTACAACTTTTGCATCTCGTCACAAGTTTTGGTGCCCAAGTAATGCAGTACATGTCATTTTTCATTTCTTATCATTAGTCACAATTTTTGCCCTCATCATTTTGATAACTTCTAATTTTAATAATAAAAATAAATGTTTCCACTCCAATTTATGTAGGGCAAATAATTAACCAATAATAAAAACCTTAGATTATTAGAGTAGGGATTCGAACTGTAAATGTGGAATAAAATTCACAAAATTTAAATAAATTAAATGTGATATCTAGTTTGAAATCTAAACAAAGAAATGCATAGTTGAAAATGCAAGAATTGATTGACCAATGTGCAAAAAAATGTAAGGTCGTATTGAATAATGCCCCAAAATTTGTAAAATGACTATATCACACCTAGGGCTAGATCTATGCTTATAGAAGTGAACTTGGCATGCAAAAATGTTTTTGACCCGCATGAGTGAACTAACAAAAAATGGATGATTGTTGAAGGAGTGCCTTTGCTTTTTGTACTTATGTCTAAAGTGGGGTGGTGCTAAGAGACACTTTTTGGGAACTTGCTTGAGAAGGGTTTGCTCTCTTCTACTTGAGCTCTTAGGCATATCAAATTAACAACAATGAACCAACATTGATGACATCAAGCAAGCATGTAATAAGCCTAGGATATTATAGCTCACTAACAATGAGATTATAATTCTCTATGATGTGATGATGCTCTCATGTGAATGTTCCTCTCTTGCATGATTTGAAATGGATAAGGAATGTCCTTAAATACAAGAACATAAGTTCACATATGCTCTAGGTTGGTTCACAATGATTGGTAGGAAAAGGATAGCAAATTTGAAATTTTTGTTATGAATATCAATGTTTAGATTTGTGTGTGAAAATGTTTGGGTCAATTCCACCTACAAATTTGAGCCAAGGTGGTGAATGGGAGGTCTAGCGATCATAACTTATTCATGAGAATGAGTGATGATGGAGACCAATTGGAATTAGGATGAGCCTAATTTATTGTAAAAACATGTCACTTTTAGACTTCTTTTTACATAAAGGATATTCTAGTTGAAGTGGGTATTTAGTTTAATTTAGTTTATATTAATATTCATGAAAGATAAAAATTGGTCCATAAGATTGAAAGAGATACAAGTTCGAGAGGGCAAGGGGAGTGCAAGTGCATTTCCCAATAAAAATGCAAAACAAAAAGCGAACAATGCAATAGAGGAAAGCATAAACTAAAGACTATTCCTAAAGGACTTAGGTAACATTTCAAAAATTTTAAGATCACAAATATTGTGTGATGGGTGTGAGGCCATGGTGTCATAAGGTTTGTGACACATTAGAGATCTATAATGTGAATTTGGAAGCAAGCTAGGGGATACCTTTATATTGAGATGAAAGGGTTGAAAATATGAAGTAATTAATGTAGTATGAGTCCCTTTGATGTGCCTTTAGAAGGTCAAACATCTTCTACAAGAAGAGAGCAAGACATCTTTAGTCCTCATAAGCCATGCTAGCGTAGAAAGAACCGAGGGAATCTCTAAGGAGACACAAAAAAACAATCCTCTAATATGATAATAGGGAGAGCATCTAAATACAAAATGTTCCTCAATCTTTGGTACCTAAGAACATATTTGGTAAATATGACACTTGTAAGGAACATGGTAGTTTTACTCAATTGGAAATTGGTGGAAGCAAACTCTAAGTTGTACAAGAGGAACCCTTCAGTTGCAAGGTAATTGAAGTCTAGTAATCTCTTGAAGGTGGGATAGGGACTAAGGGGATGAGTCCACCATTGAGCTAGAGATATGGATATGAGTAGTGATGAAGTTTTAAAGAGAGTGGTTTTCTAGGTGCATCCATATGGATTGGAGGATGCTCCATGATTATCAATACTAACACAATTGTTTTAAACCCCTTGAAAAGATTAGGAGAATTAGTTGAAAAACTATGTGTCAATAATCTAACAATATCAAGGTTAATGAGACATACCAAGGATTAAGCTCTTGCACTGATAAAAACTTACATTAGCAAAGTTGGAAACCACAATCCCAATGAACTTAAAAAGTTTCTAAATTGAGACTTAATATGGATTTTTTTAAAACTTTGATACTAGTACTCTAAAGAGACAAACTACAAGCTTTACACCACCATTAAATTTGACATACTCATAATTATGATTATAATAAGTCGTGCCTTGAAAAATAATATATATCCATAAAAAAAATTTGTGACTTTAAGAAATCGATTCTTAAAAAAATGATACTACATAATTTTCTTGAGAAATATTTCTCAATATATAAACATCTATGTCCCAAACTCCAACTATTATGATACAAACCATAATCAAGGAACATAATCCATGTTAGATTAATTAATACAATCTAGTGATGTTTAAGGAAGCGAACAGACCACCTATTTAAGTTTTGGTTATACTAAAACTTTAATCTTTAGTTTATAATCTCTAGAAAAATCAAAAAATGTCTTAAAAAATTTATTCTGGCCACAAAAATGTTTTTGGATGAGTAGTTATTAAAATATAATATTATATTTGAAGACTTTTTCTATGATAAAAAGATAAATAAAATACTATATTGAATTGACTTTATAAAATAATATTTGAGTTGTGGAAATAGATTCTTTTGAAACGATTAAGGACATCACATTATATATGTTCCCACTCACGTGGTGTTCATACTTTTCTATGGTCGGGAATAAAGCCATCCATATAAATATTCAAGTTAAATTAATGTAAATTATTAATAAATATGTAGTTAAAAATATGATATATTATATTTATAAATAATTGTTAATATTAATAAATAGGGTTGTTGAGGAATATTTTATTATAGATGATATTTTGAAATATGTTAATATTAATAAATAGGGTTGTTGAGGAATATTTTATTATAGATGATATTTTGAAATATGTTTATAGGTTTAGTAATCTAATCTATTTTAAACAATTGTTGACAAATTATAAAATCTATCATGTTATATTTTTTTAGTTGTAGATTTGGTTTTTTTTTTTTTAATTATGTGGAGTATGTGGCTCACAACTATTGTTGTAGGTTGTTGTCTCAATGTGAGCATGTTATTATAGAGAATATAGCAAAATAATAAAAATTAAAACTAAAATCATAAATTAATCGTTAAGTAAATAAAATTAAATAAAAGTAATATGCTAACTATAAATAACTCTTAAGTAATCTTAAGTAAATAAAATGACTCATTTTTAACTTAAACGTCTCATGTAAAAGTAAAATATAATTAAAATTTATAAATAAACATTAAAAATGATATTCATATAATAAATCAAATCAGTGATTAAGTAAAAATTAAAACAATATTTATTTTTATGTAATATTTTTATATTTATTTATTTTATTTTAAAAAATAAAATAACTATTTAATAAAATATTAAATAGTATTTTTAAAAATATTTGTTTTAATAAAAAAAATAAAGAGAAAGAAAAATATAAATAAAGAAATATATGATTAATATAGTTCTTCCATAATGATATTTCTTCTGAAGATAGGTATGTATTTGTGTTTATTATTTAAATGTGATGGTGTTAAGAGAGACTAGTAGAGTTTCTAGCACTAGGTGCAAAAGAAGATGTCTTGCTTTCACTCTTTTACTTTAGTCAAACATTTGGATTGATTCAATGTTCTTGACAAGTTTTAATACACTTTAAATATCCATTTTGAGCTTATTAATATGGATGTTAATGCTATTCTATGGAAGAATGCAATGTGTAATTGACCATCTTATTAATACTTTGAAGATTATATAAGTCTTAGCTATCTCTTTTAAGATGTTTAATTAACACTTGTCCTTTTATACAATACTTCAACATCTGAATTTGAGTATTTTGCTTTCAAGTCAACAAGTAATATTAGTTAGAAATGAGTCAATCCATAACCAAATTTGAATTTGAAAGTTTTAACCTATTTTTTCTAGTAAACTTTTTAACATGATCGGTGATGATGGTATCTCATCCCTATTTCACGAAGCTGAGGACCCTTGAGCATGTTGGATCAACATAGGCATAAGCCCACAATCACAATGGCTCAACGAAGGTTTGACCCTTAGTAGGGATAACAACAACACCGCCACTTAACCAACACACTAATTGGTGATCCCAAGGAAGTTTTAACCTAGAACCACAATTATATATATATAAATAAATTCTAAGAATCAAACCTTATAAATTTGAATCAATTCATTTTATAATAGTACATTTAGCATAGCAAAAAATATTATTAAAATCAAAATTAATCAATACTTAAAATATAACAATTAAATTTAACTCTAATTTCAAAGTCCAAATAAATTTTCCTTATAATCTTATGCTAATAAATTTCAATATTTTATAATGAACAAGGGTCGAATATAATTTTATTAAAAATACAACGATTGAAAATGAAAACATAAATGGAAAAAGAAATAAATTATTGATAAGTAGGAGATATTTTCCACAAGAAGTCAAATTGTGATATTACTATTAGGATTCAACTGTGTAGTTTTCAAGTCAAACACATTGACCCATGTTTCGTGAGTAGTGGTTCAAAGAACCCATCTCCCATGAGAATAAATGAAGCACTTAGGACTCATTGCATCTAGGTGATGTTCACAGAGGTGAAGCATTGGGCTTTCATTGGAGGTCACCCATCCCATAATGACTCCAACTCAAGCACGTTGATTTGAGAGGTGATATTGTTGAAGGTTTTGCAAATGGGGTAGCAAGCTAAGTGAGTTTAACCTTGGAGAAAACTCCATGGTTAAGCGCGCTTGAGTTGGAGCCATACTAGGATGGGTAACCTCTCGGGAAGGCCCAATGCTTCACCTCTGTGAGCATCACCTAGATGCAATGAGTGCTAAGTGTTCCATTCATTCTCATGAGAGATGAGTTCTTATGAACCACTACTCATTGGCTCAAAACTACATAGTTGAATCCTGATAGCAATCTTACAAAGAAATTATTGTTATTATAAGAATAAATCCTGAAGACTCATTGACTACTAATATATATTGGCTTTTTTCCGTAGTACAAATTTAGTCATAAATCCTAGTTTTCTATGTGAATGAGCTATGATCCGATGTGAGATTAAGAGTTATTTAGTATCAAAGAAAACCATATCAATTAGACTTAATACTTTTATTAATATAAATTAAGAATAAAAGTGTTATAATATAAATTATGACTCGTATTTTTTTTAATATGAAATGATTCAAATTAAATATACTTAAGTAATTATCATTTAATTTTTTTGGAAAAAAGCTTTTTACAAAGATTAGATAAAACTACCTATCACAAAGATGATTTTGGTAAAGGTGAAGTGTTGGATTTGATGCATTACTATAAAGATTGTTTATCACATAACTTAATCTAGATTCCATACACATATTGGAAAAGAAAAGCTACACTAAAGACCATTTATCACACAATTTAATCACACACAAATAGGGGAAAAAAGAGTTAACAACATCAATTATTTCAAAAGCGTTGAGTTTTTATAAGAGAATTTCTTAGAATTATTAGGAACTTTTGAAATAAGGTGGTCTATGAATTTTTTTTGTAACAACTAATGTTTAAAAAAATGTAGAAATTTCTTGGCTCATCCTAAAATTAGCTACCCAAAATCTAAGAATTAAAAAGTGGGGTCTCTTATTTTGTTTTGATAATATTTTAATTGGTCGTGTATTAAACACTTTTGTAGAAAGTATGTTACCTCGCTTAAAGTGTCTGTTAACAAGACAAATTCTTTTATTTATTTGAATTTAAATATTGTACACTTTTGTAGAAAGTATGTTACCTCGTTTAAAGTGTTTGTTAACAAGACAAATTCTTTTATTTATTTGAATTTAAATTTTGTATCTAATAATATAAAGATAAAATTAAAAGTACATTATATATGAAATTTTATTAAATTCAATTTTAAAATTTTGAGTTAATTTTTTATTCATATTTTATGGTAGCGGTTTCAAGAGCTTGTGTTTGATGAGATTGAACAGTTTACTTATATTCATTGTATTTATAGAACATTCACAAGAATGAAATACTTTTGATTAAAAAAGTAGATAGAACAAGGGGGTTGACCCGAAAAGAACAAAGCGAGCACGAGAAGTGCAAGACTACCAGCACATAACCAGAGTTAGTAGACCCTCAGCCAATCCCTTTTTTGAAAATAAAAAACCAGAAACTAGAAACAACAGGCCCCAACTTCAACATGAAGTTGGTAACCAGCCTGTTAACACCAACAGACCCCAACTTCACCACGAAGTTGGTAACTAGTCTGTGCATGTTAGTAAGAGCAAAGTTTAAAATATCAAAAGCAAGAGAGCAAGTAACAGTTTTACGGCCAACACTGTTAAACAAAGTAACATACAGGGCCAAAACGGCCAACCACCAAAAACAACTAACATACCAAAACATCAAAAAGGAACATAAAACTACTTGGGGTTTTTACCCCCTTCATTAAGCATCAACTTGAGCCAATCTTCCGCAAGGAATTGGAAGAGCTTCTCGTCACTCTGGTCCTCCCCAGGGGTCTTCACTTTCTCCATGTGCAGCAGCTGAAGTGTTGTAGCCGCCGAATGCATAACTTTGACCGCGAACTCAACAATTTTGTTGAAACTTTCACCCAGCTTTCTGATTTCCTCCTTATCCTCCCAAAGGTCCTTTTTTGAAACTAAATCCTGAAAGGAGGTCTGAAGCCGCTTAACGTCCTCCTGCATTTGGTTTAGGTCACCCTCAGCTTCAACCTTACCCTCAGCCTCCACCTTACTTTCCCCGGTTTCCTTCTTAGTATCTGACTTCACCTGCGGACCAGACGACGAGGTAGCCGTAAGCGGCGACTCCGAGTGCTTTTCATCAAACAACTTCTTTTTAGATAAATCTACCGTGGGTAATTTGAAACTTGCCGAAATTTGGAAAGATTCCTGGCTTTTCTCGGCTCCCTCCATAAGAATGAAATATTGACACTTTTCAAATTCTTAATTTTGTTGCTTCATTTACATGATCATTTACATAAGTATTCATATATTCAAACTTTTTATTTTAGTAAAATAAATAAATAATATGAATAACTATCTATATTGTTGTTGTAAAGACATGTATTGTAGAACCTATGTATTGGCGAACTGAAAGTTGCTGTTTAAGCTTATATTGTGACAGCTTATTGCTGCTCTTTATTTGTATTCTTATACATTGTTTCATTAAAAAAAAATAAAAAATATGAATCACTATCCATAGATAAAAATCAATTCAAAATATACAATTAATAATAATATCACACTAAAATGAAAACACATATTTTGTCACCGTCTTAAGATTTCCCTTATTAGAACACACAATTAAAAATCTAAATATATTTGAAAACCTTAAAACACGTAATATAAAAAATTATATTAAAATTGCGACTCTAGCGATAATTTTAGTTTGCTTTTTAAAATGTTATGTTAGTTAGTTTATTCACGTAAAATAAAAATACATCCCCCTACGCTTTGGACAAGCGTATACGCGTATGGAGTAAACGGCCGTTGGTCTTTTCCTACGTTTATCGCTCCTTACGATTGGCTGCATAAGCTTCAAGAATTATATGTGTTAAAAAGAAACCCTTATGAAACCAATTAATAATTATTATTTAAACCTAGAAAGTTTGAAGATTATCTATGTAATTTCAAACGTATTAATTATTATTTAAACCTAGAAAGCTTGAAGATTATCTATGTAATTTCAAACGTATTTTTAAATTTAAAAAATGATAGGGTAAAGGGTCCAATTATTTTATACGTAGATATATGAAGTGGTAAGTTTAAATTATTTAATTTGAAACAATATTAAAATTTTAAAGAAATAAGAAGAAAGCTTTATTTTAGTGAGATAAATTATTATATTGATGGTTAATTCTTCAAGATGAATTATATTTTTTTTTTAAATATTGTATTACTAGTGTCATATAATATTTAAGAATTTGAAAAATGTTTCAGAACATATAGAACAATCAAAAT
>MU228365.1:1991746-2005473 GCA_018584345.1 Thuja plicata | reverse complement strand
GGCACTGGTTCAGAAACCTATTTGAATATCCATCTATGTTACATCTGTTCTGAGTTTTCAATCACCAAATCAAATTCAAACACTTTGTTACCAAGAACACACAAGCAAACTTGTATAAAGGACACTGACAGCAGGACACCGTCCATAATATTGATTCCTTGAAGAGAGAATCACTTAGGTTATCCCTCCTACCAAGAAAAGGAAGAAGGATTGAAATCCTTGTCTCACTGGTTTTTTGTCATATTTAAGATTATTACTTATGGTTAAGTCTTGTGTATGATTATGCTTGATCATCTACAAGGTATTTTATGGAGCTAGTTCAATAGAGATACATGACAAATCAGTGTCCACAATAACAAATACTGTGTTATCAGTCATCTTACAAGGTAAAACCTGCCTGAGTAGTTGTGGGACTCAAAAACGAAGAAGGATATTGTTTTAATCCTTAGCAATTAGGCTTTTTCTTGCCCCTGAACTCTGAATCAGAATTAAGAGGTAACAGGATTCAAATAAGCATATCAAGCAGTATAGTTCATTGCAAGAAAAATCCCTAACATATACATAGTGTCAAAGACTTAAAAGAACTAGGGAGATAAAGGTTATGCTATTATTAATGCATAAAAGATCAGTATACACCATGTGACAACAAACACCGACGAACAGTGCACCCTAATGGATAGAGAACCCCGAGAGAAGAGTCACAGTGATACCTGAGAAATTTACCCGAGAAAGCATTACCGAGCAAAACCTAGGTGTTACTCGAGCAGAACTGAAAGTCAAAGTGTTGCCCAATGGATAGACAACCCTGACAAACAAAGATGCCCAAGGACAACTGAAGTCAATACCAAGCAAACAAGGAGTTAAACACCGATAAGAACTAAAGTTCAGAAATGACAAAAGACTTAGCTAGCAAGAGCTAAATATGGAGTTAGCTGGTTGATCACATTGTTTTCATCGACAACTTAAAAGCTAGATTGCTATTCGTTAAAGCTTAAGAATAAGGTTTAATAGTGAACTCTAAGCATTAGTTATTGGATAAGTTTATTTAAGGGCATACATCTTGTAGGACTAAATATAATTAGAGGTTTATATTTGTGGTATAAAGTTTTTGGGTTGATATTGGATTAATGTTTGAGACCAATGATTCACCCCCGCTTCTTAGTTATTCTAACAATACACTACATAGATTAAACATCAATTAACTCAACTACCATGCAACTCTATCCAGAGAATTGACATATGCAGGAAAATCCTCAATACATGAAAATTATCTAGCACAAAAGAATATAAATAAAAAAATATTAGTTTATGTGAATTCAGAATGATTCAATCCACCAGTTTGATGAAGAGAGGAGCTAGCCGGGTCAAGATTCATTAGGAGCATAAAAAAGTTAGTAGAGAATTCGAACATCAATCAAACCAATAGATACAATATTGAAATCTAGGCAAAAATCTCTATAAGAAGTGTTGGAATTAATGTCTATTTGGGCACCGCATGGAGTAGGTTAAGCGTTTATTATCCCAAACACTCAATCCTCCAAGCTTCTCTCAAAACTTCTGTCTTCAAGTTAGTTCCTCCATCAATTGCATCTTCCAGAAAGCTCTAAGAGATCTATAAAAAAAACATCCTCATTAGTCTCATGTAAGAATTAGTAGAAGTCTACTCTATAATGAGGCATATATATTAAAATACATTTTGTGCTGCTCTTTTTTATTGTGCAAATCTGCTCTGTTCTACTGTATTTTTATTTTTATAAGTAACAAAATCTGATCTGTTTCTCTGTGAGTTTTATATTTTTCATCATGGTATCAGAGCCCACTTCAATCTTGGGATGTAATGTGAAGAATTTGTAGTTTGAAGTTCTGATTTCTTTTTTGCGGGCTATAATTTGGTTGAGCAACACTATTTTTTCTGTGGGAAGTGAATATACTGCAATAAAGGGAAGAATTTCTACACAAAAATTGGTGAGAAACTTCAATTTTTTTGGGGTATTAAAGATCTTGAAGTGTGCTTCATTCTCATCCAAAAATGAGGGAATTTGATATAATGGATTCTCTTGGTGTTTCTCTGCCCATGGTAAAATTGAATGGGAAAAATTATTATGATTGGGTATCTCATATAGAAATTACTCTAACTCTTCACAATTTTTTTGAGATTGTTACTAGCATTGAACAAAGACCAGCAAATCCTGTAAAAGATCAAGAAAATTGGGGTAAAAGAGATAAAAAGGAAGCAACACTTATCAAGCTTATAATTGCAGAAGAAGTTTATCCAGAAGTTCGTAATGAGAGAAGTGGAGTCAAAGTATGGGATATTTTGAAAAATCTGTATCAGAATTTAGGTGATGTATGGATCTTATCTCTCACCATAGAGTTATATAACATGAAATTATCAAGTTCACAAGAATTAGTCCCTCATCTAAGTAAATTGAAGGAAAAGAAAAATGAGCTTTCTTCTCTTGGAAAAAATATAGGTGATAGAGATTTTGTGCAAACTATATTACAAAGTCTTCCAGGATCTTATCAATCATTTATAAGGGGATTAGATACTGCAGAAAAATTAAAAAGTATTAAATCAGAAGAATTATGTGCTAAATTAGTCCAAGAAGAGAAAAGATGAATTAAAGAAAGAGAATCATTTGACAGTGAATCTCAAGCATTCATAATAAAAGGAAAGAAATATTACAAAAACTCACAAGATAATCAATCTAAAGAAAGAAATTGGAAGTGTGAAAATAAAAGTATAGACTATAATAGAAGTAAATGGAAATGCAATTATTGTGGAAAGATGGGTCATAAAGCAAATAAATGTTTCAAAAAGAATAGAGATACAGAGAAGAAAACAAACAAGTCTACTAAATTTTTTGATTATAAAAGAAATGTTTTTTGTGTTGCACTTAAAGAAAATAATTCTTTTAAGGATGAATGGGTTATTGATTCTGGTGCTACACAACACATGTCTCATAATAAGGAGAAATTTGAATCAATAAGAGAAAGTAGTGCAGAGAAAATATATTTGGGAAATAATAGTGCTTTAGAAGTTAAAGAGACTGGAAATGTCAAAGTTGATAATGGTGTGTTAAAAAATGTGAAGTTAGTTCCTGAATTGAAAACAAATCTACTTTTTGTATCTCAAATTGCAAATCAAGGGTATAAAATAGAGTTCTACAATGAAAAATGTTTAATCAAGGATGTGAACAATAATTAAAAAGTGACTATAACTGGTAAAATGGAGAATGGATTATATAAATTTCAAGAATTTACCTCTAACAATGGAGATGACAATCTATATGCTATTGCCAAATATGATGCTATGAGCAGGTTATGGCATGAACCAATGGGACATATCGACTATCAATATCTCAAGCTTATGGAGAAACTACATATGACGCATGGGCTTCCCCAAGTCATAAGGTACGTGAAGGATGTGCAATGGAAAAGCAACATGTGGAAAATTTTCCTCAAGGTAAATCATGGAGGGAAATAACTCCTCTACATTTGGTTCATAGTGATGTAATGGGTCCTTTTACAATACCTTCACTTGGAGGATCAAGGTATGTTCTCACCTTTACAGAGGATTGTACTAGAAGAATTTGGGTGTATTTTTTACAAAAGAAGGATGAAGTGTTTCAAAATTTTAAAGAGTTTAATGCTTTGATTGAAAAACAAAGTAGAAAGTGGCTAAAAATAATAAGAACAGATAGAGGGACTGAGTATATGAATAAAGCCTTCTTAGATTTATGTAAAGAGCATGGTATAAAGAAAGAGTCAATAGTTTCTTGTTCACCTCAACAAAATGGGGTTTCCAAAGAAAAAAAATAGAACTATAATAGAAATGTCTAGGTGTATGTTTCACTCTAGAAATATTGATGCAAAATTTTGTGCTGAAGCAGTTCATACTACGGTGTATATTTTGAATAGAACACTTGCTAAGGCAATTTTGAACATAACACCAGAAGAGACATGGAGTGGAAGAAAGCCTAAAGTATCACATTTTAGAGTCTTTGGTTGTAATGCATATGTTCACATTCCTAGTGAAAGAAGGAACAAACTTGAAAGGAAAAGTGAGAAGTACATAATGGTTGGGTATGGTGAGGAGTCAAAAGGATGTAGGTTATACAATCCTAAAACAAATGAAATTCATATCAAAAGGGATGTATGGTTTGATGAAGATATTAAGAGTGATAATCCTCCTACATTATCTTACTTTCCAAATTTAATTAAAGAAGATAAGTCCACTTCTACTAATGATTAAAATAAAGGTGTGCAATCTTCTATAGGAGGAGAAGGAACACAAGTTGAAGAATCAAGTGAAAGTGATGATGATACACAAAAAACTAGAAGCATTCATGGCATTTACCAAGAAGGGCGTAGAAATATGTTTGCTAACTATGCTCTCATGGATAAGGTGATGCAGGTTGACACCCCAAGCACATATGAAAATGCAAAAGGAAAAGATGAATGGGAAGAAGCGATGCAAGAGGAGAACAATTCTTTGATGAAAAATGGAACTTGGGAATTGACAACACTTCAAGAAGGGAAAAATGTGGTTGGTTGCAAGTGGACCTATAAAACAAAGTTTACATCAGATGGAGCTATTGAAAAACACAAAGCAAGGTTAGTTTCTAAAGGCTTCTCACAAACATAAGGTATAGACTATACTGAAACCTTTTCTCCAGTTTCTAAAATGACTTCCATTTGTACAATAGTTGATTTAGCTACAAAGTTTGGTTGGAAAATATTTAAAATGGAAGTAAAAAGTGCTTTTCTACGTGGTGATTTAAAAGAATAAATTTATCTGCAACAACCAGGTCAGGATTTGTTAAAGTTGGTGAAGAAAATTTGGTGTGTAGATTAAAAAAATCATTATATGGTCTTAAGCAATCACCAAGGGCATGGTTACTCCAAAATAAATGAGTACTTCATAGATGCAGGATTTGAAAGAAGTAAAGCTGATCCAGATGTGTATGTAAAACATAGTGATGATAAAGTTGTTATTGTTATATTATATTTAGATGACTTGATTATTATAGGAGATCACACACATAATGTTCAAATAACCAAGGATCAACTTAAGCAAGCTTTTGAAATAACTTATTTAGGGTTGATGCACTATTTTTTGGGTATGCAAGTATGGTAAGAAGAAGAAGGAAGGATCATGATTTCTCAAACTAAGTATCCTCTTGATGTACTGAAAAAATTTAATATGAGTGATTGTAAACCATCTTATACACCATGTGAAGCAGGATTAAAACTAAGTGCTAACTCTACTCAAAAGAAGGTGGATGGAAAATTGTACAGACAGCTTGTTGGAAATCTTTTGTATCTTACTATAACTAGACCAGATATTGCATATGTAGTTAGTATTGTATATAGGTACATGGCAGATCCACACATTGAACATTGGAAAGAAACTAAAAGAATATTAAGAAACATTAACGATACTTATCAGCTTGGCATTGAATATAAGTATGGGGGTGAGCCTACTCTAGATGGATATACAGATTCTGACTATGTAAGTGAAATTGATGATAGAAAGTGAACTTCAGGGTACATCATTCATCTTGGATCAGGACCAATTTCTTGGAGCAGTAAGAAGAAATAAAAATTGTCACTTTCATCTATAGAGGCTTAATATATTGCTTCATCAAAGGCATTCCAAGAAGCATTCTGGCTTTGAAGACTACTTGAAGACACACACTATCCACAAGATACTCCTACTATAATATTTTGTGACAATCAAAGCACTATTAAATTAGAAAAAAATATTGTATATCATGCTAGGTCCAAGCATATAGAAGTGCGTCATCATTTTTTTCAAGACCTAATTGAAAGTCAAGTGGTGGAGCTACAATTTTGTGGAACAGAAGATCAAATTGCAGGTATATTTACAAAAGCATTGCCCATTGTAAAAATTTCCAAACTTAGAGACTTGCTACAACTCAAGACAACTCTTATTCTCTCCAAATAAAAATTATGGGGGGTATTGGAATTAATCTCTAATTGGGAACCACATGGAGTAGGTCAAGAATTTATTATCCCCAACACTCAATGCTCCAAGCTTCTCTTGAAACTTCTGTCTTCAAGATAGTTCCTCCATCGACTGCATCTTCTAGAAATATCAAAGAGATCTATAAAAACAACATCCTCGTCAATCTATGTGTGTAAGAATTAGCAGAAATCTGGTGTATAATGAGGCATATATATTAAAATACATTTTTTGCTAATCTTTTTACTTTAAAAATCTTCTCTGTTTTACTGTATTTTTATTTTTACAAGTAACAAAATCTGATCTGTTTCTCTGTGAGTTTTATATTGTTCATCGGGAAGCCTTTCCAAGAGCTAGTGGAGACAAACATATTAAACACGGGAACAAATTATGGCATTCATTGTAACAGACAACACATAAAGGTGGTATATTTATGGTCATTCAGGCCCCCATATGTTAGAGAAGATGAAATTGATAGAACCTTCTTCAAGCTCACCTCCTAGTAGAAGCATTTCAGAAGCTCGGGAAAAGGGTGGAGGTGGTGTATCTAGCAACATTGGGGGATTGGGAGCAGGGTGTTAGAAATAATTGAGAGGGGGGGTGAACCAATGGCCTCAAAAATATTCCAATAACTCAACCCCAAAACTTAGTACCACAATATTTAGCCTCTAGTTATCTTCAGTCCTACAAGATGTATGCCTTCAAATAATCATATCAAATAAATACTGCTCAGAGTGCACCGTTAAACCTTATTCTTAATGTTTACCGAATAGCAATCTTTCATTTACCAAAAAATAGTAAATTGCTTAGTGTATACCGATCAATCCAGATTAGTTATGTGTAATACAAAACAATAAAGTAATGACTCATAAACACATTGACACATGGATTTTTAACGTGGAAACCCTATTAAGAGAAAAACCACGTGGGACCGGTAACCCAAAATTTTCACTCTTCTGAAGTGAGCTCAGTGAAGATCCAACCCTATTAAAGGTTACAAACACATTGATAGGTGTGACCTTGTTAGAGGATTTAAATAGAATAGTTTGTCACTTGATATCAGACATCTCTATGCTACCTTCTATGACCAAACCCAATGTAGTTTGTCAAATGATATATGGTATCTCATGCTATCTTCATGATCAAACTTTGTGATACTCCTTGGGATGTATCTCAATATAGAAAGGATTGTTAAGTCATGCTCGGTTAAGAGACTTTCTGAATCAATGGTTAAACTAAAATAGTAAATGATCTGTTCACACATGAAACTTATAGATTTTTAGATCTATTGTAAGCTCATTTTACCTTTCTGATCAATATGTATTTTCAATATCTTTGCTCCACATCTTTCTTCTCAGCGATTTTGTGCTTCTCTGTTGCTCGGTCTCCGCAGAAATATTCAGCTCTTTCCTCAGCTTGATTGATCAGGACTGTATGAAGTTTTTCTTCATTGGTTTCTATTTAGCATCCTCTTTTTCATTCACTCCCCTTAATTCATAATGAATTAAGTTGTCTCTTTATAGACATGATGTCACAGTTTCTCACTTCTTGATTTTCTTGTTCTTGGCATGATCCAAAATCTTATCCAATCTTGATTTAAAGCTTAACTCTTGTTTTATCTCATAAAAATCTCCTTGCCAACTGGATAAAATAGCTTTAAATCTTTTACTTATCTATGGCTTTCACTTGTCGAATAAAACAATGTCAACAACTAGTTAAGTCTATCTTTAGCTCTTCTAGCTAAGTATTTTGTCATTTCTGAACTCCAGTTAACTTTGGTGTTTTAACTCTTTGATAGCTTTGCTCAATACTCCATTTGTCCTCGGTCTTCTCCGTCAGTGTTGTATGTTCGTTGGTGTTGTCTGTCCTTCGAGCTTGTCTGTCCATTAGTTAACATTGTAATTTTAGCCATCGGTAATGCTTTTGATTTTGCTCGTTGGTAATGCTTGTCGATTTCTTTTCTCGGGCATCATTGTGACTTTGATCTCGGTTTTCTCTATCCTTTGGTTTCCGCTAGCCGTCGGTGTTTGAAGTCACTTAGTGAATGTTGGTATTTTATGCATTACTGAAAGAATAATCTCTATCTCTTTGAATCTTTGAAGTCTTTGACACTTTGAATATAATCGATCAGATTATATCAAGTTGACATCAATGACAATACAATCCATTAACTGATTAAATGTCTTGCATTATCTTTTTGCATTTTGGTGATCAACTTAACATCTTCAAACATTCAATCAGTTACATGTCATCAATCTCTCCCTTTGGCACTGATGAAAACACACTACATTATCACACTATATTATTACTAACACAATATAAAATATAATAGTTGAAGTTCATCAATCTCTCCTATTATAACTAATACAAATATCTGGCTCTTGGTTAGATTTGTTTCTTGCAGAGTGTGTTCTTCAATCTTTAATCACTTCACTGGATAGAAGTAGCAACTTTTGTCTCTATTCCTGATATGTGCTCTACCTTGATTGTTCCTCTCCTTGATAATCTATTTTTCCTTTGACAGCAATCTCTCCCTTTGTACATATTCTCTCCCTTTGTTACTTCTCTCCCTTTGATGAATATTTCATATGTAATCAATCTCTCCCTCTGGATATTGATTAACTCTTCCTTTGAATTCTTAGGAGCTTCTTTCCATGGATAATGATATAATCTCTCCCTTTTGATAATGAGAATCATCTCTCCCTTTGACAAAAATGCCAAACAAATTTTCCATATCATCTTCATCCTTTTTATAATATACTCCTTGAATTTCTCTATCCATCAATAATACATTGTCTCTGGTGTTTGGTACAGATTTTTACCTTGTTGTGTATAGATGTATCTGTTGTTGTCCATCTCGGTGCTTGTATCAACATGAATGATCTTCTGATTGTATGTAGGCTGATGCAATCTCCTATTTAGCTTACTGACTGATAGACAAGGGTTGTACCCCTAGTCTCTATCTCAGGTACTCAAATGTATCTTTTGGTAATGGCTTGGTAAATATGTCAGCTAATTGTTCCTTTGATTGAACATATTCTAGTATCACCTCTTTTGCTTGCACTTGTTCTCTTAAATAGTGATACTTGATTGCAATATGCTTAGTCTTAGCATGCATGACTGGATTCTTAGAAATGTTTATTGCACTGGTATTTTCACAATAGATAATCACTGGTTTAATGAACTTCACATTCATACCTTCCAAAAAATGTTTTATCCATGCAATATTAGAGAAATTTGCAGCAAAATCCACATATTTTGCTTCTGCAGTAGACTAAGAGATGCATCCTTGCTTCTTGATGATCCATGTGACAATTTTGTCACCCATGAAGAATGCTCCTCCAGTTGTGCTCTTTCGGTCATCAATGTTTCCAGCCCAATCAACATCTGTATAGACTTGTAGCTCAAATTTTCCTTCTCTTTTATACCATAATCCATAGTCCTCGGTGTTATTTAGATATCTCAGAATTCTCTTAACAGCAATCATATGTGATTCTTTGGGATTAGCAGAGAATCTTGCAACTATTCCAACTGCATGTGCAATATGAGGTCTAGTATGAACAACATACATTAGTTTTCCAATCATTGATCTATACAAGGTCTGGTTTACCTCATTTGACTTATCTTCCTTTGTCATCTTACATCTGGTTTCCATAAGTGTTCCAACTTGTTTGGAATCTTCCATCTTGAATATCTTCAGCACTTCCTTGATGTATTTGGACTGAGTGATATATATGCCTGCATCTTGTTGAAGAATTTGTAGACAAAGAAAGAATTTGATCTCCCCAAACATAGACATTTCAAACTCTTTTCTCATTTCATTAGCAAAGGATTTGTATAACATTTCATTACCCCCAAAAATGATATCATCAAAAAATATTTCAGCAATCAAAATATTACCATCGGTATCTTCTTTTAAGTATAGATTGCTATTTTCACTTGTTCTTATAAATTCAATGCTAATGAGATAGGAGTGAAGTCTTTCATATCAGGCTCTCGGTGCTTGTTTCAATCCATACAAGGCTTTATGTATTCTACATACCATCTTTCTCTTATCTGGATCAACAAACCCTTCTGGTTGTTCAATGTATACCTCTTCTTCCAGGAATTCCATTTAGGAATGTAGATTTGACATCCATCTGGTATACCTTGAATCCTTTGAATGTAGTATAAGAAAGAAGAATTCTAACTCCTTCTAGTCTGGCAATGGGTGCAAAGGTTTCACCATATTCAATACCTTCTTCTTGTGCATACCCCTTGCATACTAATCTTGCTTTGTTTCTGTAAGACTGGAAAAAGGCATGAGAAGCATATGAAGGAAACCACAAAACCCTAAAGACATGCAAACCTATCTAATCTATCATGAAAACCATTTGAAATGAGAGTATAAAATAAAGCATGAAAACACTTAAAAATCCCTTCAAATGTAGCTCCCATGTCCTCCTTTCTTCTCCATGAGATAGATTATGTGTTTCTCTTTTGTTAATGACAAAATTGCACAAATATTGAAAGCACAAGTTGATAATGAGAATACTAGGAGATAGTGGTTCTAACCTTGAATGAGAAGAATGCATCTCAATTTATAGAAAATGAGAGGCAATTAGGTGAAGATTGCATAGAATCAATGCATAATGAAGGGAAAAGAAGGAAGATTCTTGGAAGCACAATTAGGGGGAAAATGAATGAAGGAGATATTGAAGATATTGAAGAAGCACCTTAATAGGGATGTGAATCCTCAATTAAGGGATATGAAAATTAGGTGAGATTATGAGGATAATAATTAAATTAATAAATCAATATTCCTCACAAATCTAAATTAGTATTTATGAAATTATAAAATCCCATAAATTGGATTTAGGCAATTAATTAATTGTGAAGACTTAGGAAAAGGGGAATAAATAAAGTAAATTTATTTATTCAATTAGGACATAGGGATAAACTATAGGTTATTCATCCCAAGAGGATAGATTAGTGAATTATCGATCAAATTGAAGGTATTAGTGATGAATTGAAATTATTTTGATGATATTGATAAGGATTAGGATCAATTATGAGGATTCTAGAATAGTTTTGGAAATCATGAGGCATCGATGAGCTTTGACAATGCGCCCGAATAATGATGTTTGGAAATGATTGAATAGCGCCAATGAACTTTGGTGGCGCCATAGGATTGAAATAGAAATGGGGAAACATCGATGAACTTCGACAATGTTCCCAAAATAATAATGTTCAAAAATAGCATTGATGATCTTTGTCAACACTATAGAATTGATAATGATAGATTGAAATGATAACATCGATGAACTTTGACAATGTTATCAAATAGATGATTAAAGGGATACGAAGCATTGATGAACTTGGACAATGCTCTTGAAATGATGAAAAGATTTATTGCATTTAGAAAAGGATTTGATTGATTTGAAAATTGGGTTAATTAGGCATCGATGATCTTGGACAATGCCTCAGAATGGTTGGAATGAGTCCAAACAATTCTGAAAATAATTAGGAATAGAATAGAATAGGTTTGAATTGATTTAGGATGATTTTGAATGGTTTAGGATCAGTTTAGGATCGATTTAGGATCGAATAAGATCGGTTTAGGGTTGATCGGAACCGATTAGGAAAATGATCGATTTGATAAAGAGAGTAGAAATATTAGTAAATAATTGAACAATTTTGCAATATTCAATCATCGATGAAAGACACAATATTGTCATATAATAAATATCAAATGCGCAACATAGAGGAATAATTAGGTCGCAAAACAACATTTCAATTGTAATGCTAAAAATGTTAAAATACATAGACTAGCAGGCTCGAACCATTTTTAGGTGTCTACATTTTGCCCCTCTTTGATACAATGTGATTATGAGCATTGTGTCAAAGAATCTTGAAGAAAATCACATTAAACTATGCTCTAGTGATAACGGGATACATAGGTGCCCCCTCGAGAAATTGACCAAAAAATGAAAATGATAGGTCGATTTGTCGATAATGACGAGATAGATCCACAGCAATGAATGGATCTAAAATCAGAGGTCAAAAAAAAATGATATGAGGCGCAGAGTGAAAAAAGAATCGCAACCAATACAAAAGGCAAGGGTTGCACATCCATCTAGGCAACCAAGAGATTATAAAAAGGCTTGGAGAGGGATTTGGAGGTCATTTTCACTATCACATTTGGAAGAATTGAACTCTGGAGAAAGGAGGATGGATTGAGTGCAAGTGGAGAATCAACATGGGGAATGAGTGCACAGCTACCTATAGCCAACCAATGCACGACCCAAGGTGAGTACATCTGAGCCCCTCAGTGATTTCTAGGTTTTCACATATGTCTAGGCAGTTTAGGGGTCAAAAAGGGTCAAACTGGGTCTATAGGAGGTCCACACGTGCCACCTACATAGCTCATGTGACCACTTGCATAGGTCACATGCCCACTTGCATAGCAAGCACAGGTGGGATGACCACTTGCCCTGCCTGCGCAGTTGGTCAACCAAGCTGCACAGTTGGTAAGCCAAACTGCGCAGTTGGTGAATAGGTCTGCAAATGAGCTGAAATGGACGCTAGGGGTCCTAAACTATCCCAAACTTCCCTAAACAGGTCATGACCCTAGGAAAAGGTCAAAATTAGTTCAAAATTGGTCAAAATAGGTCCTAGGTTGGTCAACAAGTAATAGATAGTACATAAATTTGACCAAAGTGCACGGTGATCGCAGGAGGAGTTCGCGATTCCATAGGCACGAGAGAGCAGACCGATGTGTTTGGAAATCTGGCACCTACTAAGAAGTCATGAGAGATAGATCCTATCCTCTCTAGGATTGTACTATATCACATATATGCCTGAGATTAGGGAAAATCGAGGCTTGATTACAGCGGTGGCATTCAGAGACGAGCTCGTTCCACCTACCGACAGGTGAGGTGATGGTGACCTTGGAGGATGTGTGGCACATCCTTACGATTCCCATCCATGGTGAGCTAGAAGAGTATGAACCTGTGATAGGGAGGTCAACACTACATAGATTTTTTGACAGTGATGATGATGACCTTGATATCTGGGATTACGAGATCCAGTGGGAGATAGTTGCGAGACAACATGACAGGCTGATTGCAGTGATATGTGGGGTGATCGCATGTCTACTAGTTCCTAAAAGACAAGGCCATGGCTTCCCTATCGGCTGGGGGAGAGTTCTAGAGTGCATGATCATGGAGGGTACAATGTTCGCATGGGGTCCATGTATGTTTACGATGACGTATTACCAGCTCTATCAATTAGCATATAGGGGAGGGTTGTCTATCAGTAGTGGGATCACACTATTGCAGGTTTGGGCATACGAGCACATAACTATCATTTGGCCCATTTCTCATAGGATCATACAACTAGATATGTCGTACATATACTATTATCAGGGAGCGCTTGCATAGGGGTCGCTAGGATACACATTGTATTTCAGGCATGAGATAGATCTTCTCAGAGGTTTCACATTGCTACCATATAGACATTGCCCTGGATGGGATGATGGCAGAGAGAACCTACCTTACTACCAACATGAGAAGTACCTCATTGGGAGGACTATCATGGGTCACAGGGTGATCAAGATTTAGCTGCCAGAGAGAGTACGCAGACAGTTTGGAGCAGGGATAACTTTAAGGAACCCCCCCCCTCCCAAAAATTATAAAATTGTGGCGAATCACATGTCATTTGGGTGAAAAAAAATTAATAGTGTTGGCGAATTATGCGT
>MU228365.1:1967348-1978940 GCA_018584345.1 Thuja plicata | reverse complement strand
TATATATATATATATATATATGTTATGAATGCAAGCATTGTTTTTGTCTTTTGTGCTTTTTGAAATGTATGAATGCAAAATACAAATGTATGTTTGGAGTTTTTTCTCATTTGTGAATGAATGCAAAATGCACATGTTTTTGGTGTTTTTCCTTTTATGAATGTATGTATGCAGGATGCACATGTTTTTGATATACCAGAGGACTAGACCAAGATGACTGCAAGGACTGACTAAAGAAGTGTTTTAGAAAGCATAAATTAGACAAAGAAATGTTAGTAAGATAGAAATATTTTGGCTTTCAAAAGTGCAATTATGTCATAAGAGCTTATTTTGATATTACAAAACCGGATGTCACGCATCATGGCACAAAAGATAGAGCGATTAAGTCATCCTTTTTTGTAGAAAACATGATGCAGATAGAGTATGATCTTATCCATCCAAAAGTATATAGAAAACATGCCCCATAATTTCATGAGATCATCAAATAGGCAGAAAATAAAGCAAAATCTGATCATGATCCATCCCGGCTACGCTCATAAGTTCAGATGATATCATCGAGTAGCATAGGAATATGATCAAAAAAGAAAATCAATAAAAGATAAAATACTCACAGAAATAATGTGATCCAACAGCCATTCTAATTCTTTTTTTACTTGCATTAAATGTTCTTTGATTGGCAGCTTAGTTTGGAAATTGACTGATTGGATAATTGATTGATAAATTGGACAGATTGATTGGTTGATAGATAGTAAAGATCGAAAGATCAAACAAATCTAACCAGATTGAGTGTTGAGTCACAATGATTTAGATCATGTTTGTGAGGACATGATTTCATTAAGCACAGAATGATGCATTTGTCACTGAGGTCTGCAAACATGATGATCAATACGCAAAAGAAAGACAAGTATGTACAAGTTTATTGCAGATTTTTGAAGGGATTTTGCAATTTTTAGGATTTTTGAGATATTTGAATTTTTTTGTGATGATCTTTTTTCAGGACTTTTTATGATTTTAAAGATTTTTTCAGCATCATATGTGATTTTTTTAGGGTCTTTTTTCAGGATTGTATTTTATTTTTAGCAATTTTTTTTTTCAGGACATAATTTGATGTTTTTTGGATTTTGAACTTCTTATTTGGATTTTTTTCAAGTCATTAAGATAGTTACAATTTGTTATCTCCAATCTGATAGTCGAGGAATCTCATGGATAAACCATGTTCAAGGTCTTTCCCCCAATTTGAATTCAAATTCAAAGATAGGTCTGTGCTAGGAATCTGCCCCCAGACAGAAGAGAGACTATGTACAAAGGTCAAAGAGACAAAAAGAGTGGGTATACCAAGGGTAAGACAAAGGAAATCAACCAATTAGAGGCCACAAAGGGGCACTAGGGTCGATTCAAAGTGAAAGATGTGATCAGGAAAGGACATAAGAATACCAGGTAGAATCATGATAGACATTGGAGCAACAACTTACTACGCGTGGCGCTTTTTTGCCAGGTTTTCACTTATGGATGGGATTTTTCTCTTGATTTCTAATTTTACATGCCAAGATGTCTGTTTACTAGGTTTTCATCAATGCAACCATTTTTTTCTCTTTTTTGATTTTTTTGCTTTTTTCTCTTTTTTGATTTTTTTGCTATTTTTTTTACTTTTTCACCAAATGTAAGACCAGAAGAAGGCATGAAAAGCATATCAAGGAAACCAAAAAACCCTAATCCCATGCAAACCTATCTAATCTATCATGAAAACCATTTGAAATGAGAGTATAACATAAAGTGTGAAAACACTTAAAACTTCCTTCAAATGTAGCTCCCATGTCCTCCTTTCTTCTCCATGAGATAGATTATGTGTTGCTCTTTTGTCAATGAAAAAATTGCATAAATATTGAAAGCACAAGTTGATAATGAGAATACTAGGAGATAGTGGTTCTAACCTTGAATGAGAAGAATGCATCTCAATTTATAGAAAACAAGAGGCAATTAGGTGAAGATTGCATAGAATCAATGCATAATGAAGGGCAAAGAAGGTAGGATTCTTGGAAGCACGATTAGGGGGAAAATGAATGAAGGAGATATTGAAGAAGCACCTTAATAGGGATGTGAATCCTCAATTAAGGGATATGAAAATTAGGTGAGATTAGGAGGATATTAATTCAATTAATAAATCAATATTCCTCACAAATCTAAATTAGTATTTATGAAATTATAAAATCCCATAAATTGGAATTAGGCAATTAATTAATTAATTGTGAAGACTTAGGAAAAGGGGAATAAATAAAGTTAATTTATTTATTCAATTAGGACATAGGGATAAACTATAGGTTATTCATCCCAAGAGGATAGATTAGTGAATTATCAATCAAATTGAAGGTGTTAATGTTGAATTGAAATGATTTTGATGATATTGATAAGGATTAGGATCAATTCTGAGGATTTTGGAATGGTTTAGGAAAACACGAGGCATCAATGAGCTTTGACAATGTACCCGAATAATGATGTTTGTGAATGATTGAATAGCGCCAATGAACTTTGATGGCACCATAGGATTCAAATAGAAATGGGGAAACATCGATGAACTTGGACAATGTTCCCAAAATAATAATGCTCAGAAATAGCATTGGTGATCTTTGTCAACACTATAAAATTGATAATGATAGATTGATAACAATAACATCGATGAACTTTGACAATGTTATAAAATAGATGATTAAAGGGATATGAAGCATTGGTGAACTTGGACAATGCTCCTAAAATTATGACAAGATTTATTTCATTTAGAAGAGGATTTTATCAATTTAAAAATTGGGTTAATTAGGCATCGATGATCTTGGACAATGCCCCGGAATGGTTGGAACGAGTCCAGACAATTCTGAAAATGATTGGGAATAGAATAGAATAGGTTTGAATTGATTTAGGATGATTTGGAACAGTTTAGGATCAAATAGGATCGGTTTAGGGTTGATCAAGATTGATTAGGAAAATGGTCGATTTGATAAAGAGAGTAGAAATATTAGTAAATAATTGAACAATTTTGCAATATTCAATCATCGACAAAACACACAATGTTGTCATATAATAAAGATCATATGCGCAACATAGAGGAATAATTAGGTCACAAAACAATGTTTAAATTGTAATGCTAAAAATTTTAAAACAAGTAGACTAGCAAGCTCAAACCATTTTTAGGTGTCTACAATTTCTTGTGACTTCTCCATTCTCATTCAACTTGTTTCTGAATATCCATTTGGTATCGATGACATTCTTTTCATCAGGTCTCGGTACTAGTGTCCATGTACTGTTCTTCTCAATCTGTTCTATTTCTTCATTCATAGCACTACCCCACTCTTCATTCTCTAGTGCAGTATTAATAGATTTAGGCTCAAAATTACAAAGTAAACATCTAGTGTTTAGTGACTTACTTATTGTTCTCATTCCAGCCTTCTTGTCTCCTATGATCTTATTTTGTGGATGATATCTTTTGACATACTTGGAAAGTTTTAGTTCAGCTCTTTGTCCATCATTCTGATTATCTTCTTGACCTTCGTTTGGATCTCCATCGCTCGGTACATTATCTTGAGTATGATCCTAATTTTTGGTAATTACAGCCTGATGCTCGGTTGCAATGTTCTGTATCTCGGGAGAGAAACATTGTTGCTTAGGTAGAGTGTCAAGTTCTTCAGTGTAAACAAACCTGTTGTAGTCTTCTGGTTCTTTTCTTCTTTCCTTATCATTCTTTTTTGCAAATTTGTCTATTCTTACATTTTCACTTTCAATGATATTGTTAGATGACTTGTTAAGACATTTATAAGCCTTACTTTTGGTGGAATACCCTAGAAAGATACCTTCATCACTTTTGGAGTCAAGCTTTCCATTTCTATCATCTTTCAAAATATAACATTGACTACCAAAGATTCTGAAGTTACTTACATTGGGTGTGTAACCATACCAAAGCTCATAGGGTGTCTTCTTTGTGTCCTTGAATTGTACTATGTTCAATGTGTAGACAGTAGTACTGACAGCTTCCCTCCAAAAAGTTTCAGTGATTCTTTTCTCAATCATCAATGTTCTTACACAATCAACAATTGATCTGTTTCTCCTTTCAACAATTTCATTTTGTTGTGGTGTTCTCAGTGCAGAGACCTATCTTTTAATTCCATGCTCATTATAAAAATTAGTGAATTCAACTAAAATAAATTCCCCTCCTCTATCTGACCTTAAGCATTTTAATTTCTAATCACTTTATTTTTCTACCATAGCCTTATACCATTTAAACATCTTGAATGCTACTGGTTTATCTTTTAAGAACATAACTGTCATCATTCTAGAATAATCATCTACAAAGAGAATGAAATACCTATCTCCATAGTAACTCTTTGTCCTCATCAATCCACATAAATCAGTATGGACTAATTCTAGAATGGAATTAGATGTATGGGCTTTACTCTTGAAACTAGACTTTGTCATCTTACCTTTTTGACAATTCTTACACATGATATGCTTGGGCTTTGACATGCTCGGTAAGCCTCCGAATTTTCTTTTATTTCTTATCTTTATCATGTCAAAATTCACATGACACAATCTCTTATGTCATAACCATATGTCTTTGTTTATATCCATTAAACAAGTGGTGTTAATGTAATCAAGATAAAAAAAGGTTACCTTTTGTCTACTCACCAGTTCTTATCAACCTTCCTGATTCATTAAATATCTTTTCCTTCTTATTCTCAAATGCTACTCAGTGACCTATATTGTTCATTTGTGAAACACTTAACAGATTACAATTCAGTCCTTTTGCCTAGTAAGCATTTTTACATTTGATCAGGTTGTTCAACATTATGGTTCCTTTACCTTCAACTGGACAAGGTGTGTCATTACCCATTCTTACTGATCCACCATTATAGTATTCAAAAGTTTCAAACTTTTGCTTATCACTGGTCATGTGGTGAGTGCAGCCACTATCTATAATCCAGACATCATTCTTACTAACCTTAGATATGAGTGCAGTCTCTACATACCTTTCTTCTTCTTTGTCTGAATCATCTCAATGTCTTCTTCAGATTTGATGTCACTATCATCAGCTATGTTCTCAGCTAGGTACCATGTTTTCTTTCCTTTTTCCTTGTAGTCTCGGGTATCTCTTATGTCAGATTGTTGGTTGCTTCGGTAATCTCTGTTATCACCTCGGTCAAACTTCTTTTCATATGTTCTCTCATTACTTATGCCATCTTTTCTTCTATTAGGACATCTTGCAGCAAAGTGTCCAACCTCTTTACAATCAAAACATACAAGTGGTAATTTACCTTTGTATCTACCTTTGCCTTTCTGCAATCTTCTTGCCATTAGTGCTTCAATCTCATCAAGTCCTTGATCCTAATTATCACTTTCACTATCATTTCTAATAGTGTGTCTATGACTTGACTTACTTATTTTCAAAGAAGATTTGAATGTAGACTCTATAGATGGTAAGACACTATTATCAAAGTTATTCATCTCAAATAAAATCAGTCTACCAATCAGACTATCTAGAGTAACTATATTGTTTGCAACTTCTCTCATTTCTTAAATAACAGATACTCTAATAGCATATATAGGCAGTAAGGTTCTTAAGATTTTACATACCATTGTCTCTTCTTCAACTACACCTCCAACTCCTCAGATAGCATTGACTACCTCTTTGATTATGTAGCTATACTGAGTGATATTTTCTCCTTCTTTCATCCTTAGGTCATCAAACCTCCCTCTTAGGCTTTCTTCCTTGGCTCTTAATACATAAGCATCTCCTCCATGTACCAACTTGAATATATCCCACATTTGTTTTGCAAAGGTGCAGGTTTTGACATCTTCAAACTCAGAATCAGAGAGTGATGAGGCAAGTTCTATCATCATGCAATTATGCTCATTCTTTTCTCTTAATTTCTCAAGAGTGTGAGGTCATGTAGGCAACACATATTCAGTCTCAAGGTGTTGAGTAACATCATTACCAATACTTGATAGGTGGAGTCTTATTCTACTTTTCCATGATGCAAAGTTGTCTTTATTCAACTTGGGCACATCTCGTTAGTTCATCTTGTGATCTTTTTCTTGAGCCGTTATACTCCCTTTCTAAGCACACAAGCTCTAATACCAATTGTTAGAAATAACTAAGAGGGGGGGTGAATCAGTGCCCTCAAAAATATTCCAAAAAATCAACCCAAAAAATTAGTACCATAATATTTATCCTCTAGTTATCTTCAGTCGTACAAGATGTATCTCTTCAAATAATCATATCAAATAACTACTGCTCGGAGTGCACTGTTAAACCTTATTCTTAATGTTTACCGAATAGCAATCTTTCATTTACCAAAAAATAGTAAATTGCTTAGTGTATACTGATCAATCCAGATTAGTTATATGTAATGCAATTTACACTAAAGTAATGACTCATAAACACATTGACACATGGATTTTTAATGTGGAAACCCTGTTAAGGGAAAACCCACTTGGGACCAGTAACCCAAAATTTTCACTCTTCTAAAGTAAGCTCGGTTAAGAGCCAACCCTATTAAAGGTTACAAACACACTGTTAGGTGTGACCTTGTTAGAGGATTTAAATAGAATAGTTTGTCACTTGATATCGGGCATCTCTATGCTACCTTCTATGACCAAACCCAGTGTCATTTGTCAAATAGTATCTGGCATCTCATGCTATCTTCATGATCAAACTTTTTGATAATCCTTGGGATGTATCTCAATATAGAAAGGATTATTAAGTCCTTCTCGGTTAAGAGACTTTCTGAATCAATGGTTAAACTGAAACAGTAAATGATCTGTTCACACATACAACTTATACTTGCAGATTTTCAGATCTATTCTAAGCTCATTTACCTTTCTGATCAATATGTCTTTTCAATATCTTTGCTCCACTTCTTTCTACTTGGTGATGCTCTGCTTCTCTGTTTCTCGGTATCTGCAAAAATCTTTAGCTCTTTCCTCAGCTTGATTGATCAAGAATATATGAATTTATTCTTTAGATCAGTTTCTCTTCAGAATCCTCTTTTTCATTCACTCCCCTTAATTCATAATGAATTAAGTTGTCTCTTTATAGACATGATATCACCGTTTCTCACTTCTTGATTTTCTTTTTCTTGGCATGATCCACAATCTTAGCCAATCTTGATTCAAATCTTAACTCATATTTTATCTCGTAGAAATCTTCTTCCCAACTGGATAAAACAACTTTAAAACTTTTACTTACCTCTGGCTTTAACTTGTTGAATAAAACAATGTCAACAACTAGTTAATTCTATCTTTAGCTTTGCCAGCTAAGTATTTTTTCATTTCTGAACTCCAGTTAACTTCGGTGTTTTAACTCTTTGATAGCTTCAGTCAATACTCCATTTCTCCTCGAGCTTCTCTATCAGTGTTGTCTATCCTTCAGGCTTGTATGTCTGTCGGTTAACACTGTAATTTTGGCCATCGGTAATGCTTGTGATTATTCTTGTCGGTAATGCTTGTTGATTTCTTTTCTCGGGCATCACTATGACTTTGCTCTCAGTTTTCTTTGTCCTTCGATTTCCACTAGCCGTTGGTGTTTGAAGTCACTTAGTGAATGTTGGTCTTTTATGCATTACTAAAAGCATAATCTTTATCTCTCTGATTCTCTGAAGTCTTTGACACTTTGAATATAACCGATCAGATTATATCAAGTTGACATCAATAACAATACAATCCATAAACTGATTTAATGTCTTGCATTATCTTTCTGCATTTCGGTGATCAACTTAACATATTCAAACATTCAATCAGTTACATGTCATCACAGGGGTGGAAAATAAGTTGTGTTAGACCAAGTGGTATCCATTTCTACAGTGATAATTGATAAAGCTATATACTAGAAATGCATTCTACTGATATCTGCAACTAGATCCTATGAAACTTGAAAAAATAATTCTTGAAAAAGTCATACCCTCCTTTATTCCATCAATTAAATATATGCCAGTGTAGGGCATTATGTATGAATGACATCTTTGAATGAATTAAAGCATAAGCATACGACATGACAATTAGTGTACACAAATGCAGAAAACTAACTAATGTCATGAACAGTTAAAAAATGCATGGGAAAAATCATCTTGCACGCTTAAGGAGCATTATCAATCGTTTGTTGTCTAACCTAGGTCATCCATTTCATATATGAAATGCTTTCGGTGTAATAATTCCAAATACTAATATAACTAGCAATTGCACTTTGGTGTGTAATGGGTACGCCGAAGAGGTGTGGAGTTTAACCACAAATAAATTTGGTCTATTTTTTGTTTAAATTTGTGTAGTACACAATGTCAATTGGTAGATCATCTAGAAAATAATGTTGTTTGGGAAATGGAGAAGTGGATACTTGAAGTCAAATATGCATCCACTTACATGGATCCCAACACAAATTAAAAAAAGCCTTTGAATCAAGAAGATAATAAAGCTCAAACCTTTAAATGAAGAAGATAATCAAGCTCCATTACCAAAAGGCTCATATTATGTTTGCAATAGAGAGAAAGAGGAACAATTTTCAGGGTTTAGGTTTCATATTAATGGGAAACATCTTCTACACATAGAATTATTATTTGATGAGTGAACAAACATGCTAAGGTAACATCCTTTGAATATAGTGTTGGTGCATATGTTTGGACTTTCAATGTGTTAAAAAAAAGAGTTTTTATAGTCCATTTGGAGTACCCCATATTCCTAGTACAAGACATGCATTCTTTCTCCTTTGTAGAGAGAGCACAAATTCTCCATAGTAAACCAATTCAACAATGATAATTAATTTTGAAACTCCAAAGATCATAATAAAAATAGCGCAATATTTTAAAAACTAAAGATTGAATTCATTTTTTTACTTTATTTAAAGTAAGATCAATGAAATTTCAGAATTCAAACTATTTATCGAATCCACAAAATACTAGCTTTGATGATTGGATTTATTAATTAATTAGAAATTGAAATGTCAAGAGAAATGGCAAAACCTGAAGTCGCATTAGTGCATTGCCCCAAGTGTGAGGATTATTCCCCAAATTGTTGCTTTTCCCCATTAACCGATGCATGGTTGGAAAATTACATTTCAGGTCAAATCTAACTCTCTATCTCTCTTATAAATTATACGGTAAATTAAGGTCAAAAAACTCTCTCTCTTACAAATTATATGGTAAATTCATGTCAAAACTTTGATTTCCATTGTGGGGAAACGTGGATAATATTGTTTTGAAATGATTTCCCTTTTTCTTTTGGTTTCGAATAATTTTTTAAATCTAGGAACCCCCATGAGATACTAAAAACCAAAAATCTCACCCTGGTTGTAGATAGATTTGTTCTTTCCCGGTCACCTTTCACTCACTCTTTTATGTAGTTTCAGTGTAACCACTAAGGAGTATCCTCATATTTCAGAGGGCGTTGGAAATAAGTGGTAGCTGTTTAGGGGAAAATGAAACATGGCTTTGCCATTTTAATTCTCTCATTTTATTTGCCTTAAATTTTGCCTCCAAAAATTAAGAATTCTATTTAAAAATGCTATTTACTTGCATTGCTTAAAAATAAGCAGCATATTTTAGCATCCATGGTGACACCAACTTCAAAAATTGTTATTCAAAAAGTGGAGCTGCAACTACTTGCCAAATAAGCCAAAAAGTCTTATATGGACCTAGCTCTAAGTATGTCTTCCATTGAAAGATACAATAATATATTTGTTCGACAAACTAATATACTCAATAACCAATTTTGAAAAGGAACATTTATTAAAAGCTACAAATCAAATTATAAGACATCCATATTTGTATATCCATTTATATTGAATGTATATTTTTAACACTAAAACTTGGTTTCTCTTTTGAATAGAATATTATTAAATATCAATAAAAATGACAATATCTATAAAATAAAATAAAAATTAGATATAAGGAAAATTTAAATAAATATCACCATGAAATAACACCTTGCTCCACACTTTTCCAAACTCGTATATGTATATATTTATTTGACAAAAACATACATAAACTTGTGAAAGCCTCCACAACTCTCTCCTCTTATCTCATCACAAGCAATCCTTTCTCCACTTCTTTCACCTCTCCACCTCGAGAATATATCATTATTCCTATCCTTGATTATGTGTGGAGTGGAATCTTAATTTGGACACTGGAATGTTTTGTGATGACAGTTATCCATACCCGCCTCTTCGCACCTCGTATGCACTCTCGTATGTTCCAATGCTCTGAAATCTTCCAAACCTTGTATTTTCTTCACTGCATAGCAGCCTCTCAGTTCAAAGTATTGGAGACAAGATAATTGTACAAAACTGGGAAGCGAATCCAACTCAAGACAATAATTACAATACTAGTAGAGTATTTGAGGAGGATCATTTGGTGAGCTTAGCGCGACTAAAGAGGGAGAGAGCATTCATGCACCACTTTATTTATTATGGGGATAAAATGGGAGAAATAATGTGGAAACCGTACCGCACTGGCAGAGATTGTTATCTAGTACTACCGTGTCAAAGGAGAAAACCAGGGAAGTGTGAACGTACGAGATCATTCCTATCATCTTTCAGCCCTTGTCCAAGATTGCACATCGTCGATGAGGCAATAGAGGTCATTCTTTTCATATATGAAACGCCTTTGACGTAAATATAGCAGAGGGTACAAAAAACTTCTTCACATGAATCATTGTGACAATCTTTAATATCATTCTCATCCATATTGTCAAATTTACAACCAACTTTTGTTTCATCACCTAAAACATTTCAATACATATCTGTATATACTTTAAATGCATGCTTGTGTCATATTTGCCGACACTAAAAATTAATAATCAAAATAAAAAATTAAATACTAAAAATCAATCTACAATATGTTTTATGTTAAATAAAAATTTTAAATAACTATTACACTTACAATTGAAAAGAACATCAACATCATTTTTACCTCGTAGGCATTTTCATATGAAAGAGGCCAGACTAGATTTTTCAATCTAACGGTCATAAATCCTGTAGACAAAATGACTACCATTGAAGTCATCTGAAGCACCATCAAATTGTTAGTTTGGTAGCTTGGACAGTTGTTCTTCCATTTTCTAATAATTATTTATTTGACTCTTTGTAGAAACTTCTAGTTTGTACAAACTTCTAGTTTGTAGAAATTTCTAATGAGTAGAAACTTCTAGTTTGTAGAAACTTCTAGCAACTAGAAGTATCTAGAAACAAAGAGAGTAGTATAAAAGGGGGTCTAGGGGCATTTGGAGAACAAGCAAGTCAGTGAAGCATTTGCAGTGTTAGCAAATGAGTTTGCAGTGATAGCAAACAGTCTTGCAGTGTTAGCAAATGAGTTTGTAGTGATAGCAAACAGTCTTGCAGTGTTAGCAAGGGCGCAGTGATAGCGTTGGGGATAGCAGTGGAGGAATATCAGCAGGAGGAGTTAGGAGATTGTCTAAGTTCTGCCAGTGAGAGGCAAGGAATTTTGTATCTCTTAATTTGCTGAAGATTAATATATATTTCTCATCTGCAGTACTGGTTTTCCCTACGGGGTTTTTTCAGGGATGATTTGTCCAAAAATATTGTGTTCTTTGTGTTGCATATTT
>MU228365.1:1928529-1949729 GCA_018584345.1 Thuja plicata | reverse complement strand
AAATTGGTGAACCATGTTAAAAATTGGCTCTATTTCTGATTTCCAATTTTTTTGTTTATTTTAAAATTGGTATCAGAGCCTATGAGGTTTGAAGAGGGCAAGGCAGATGATAATTGCACCAAATTAGAGAAGAAGGTTGTTGAAAAAAAAATGGAAGCCTGTTGCAGAGGAGAGGAAAATAGTGGGGGAAAATAATCCCACAGCCATGATGGAGAAGGAAGTATAGCTTGCGTGTGGTTGAGGGTTTTGAGAGATTGTAAAACTTCCCCTATTCTATGAAGACAAGAAGTCTCAAGAATTTGCAGCAGAGATTTTGACTCCTCCATCGACATAATTGTGACATATTGTGGGCAATGTGTTTATCATCGCAAAAATGTGTGGGTCGATCTGCAGTGCGAGAAAAAATAAGGGAGAGGGGCCTTCTGTTGCAATCGATCTTGGAGCCATGTACTCTTTTGTGGGTGTGTAGAAACATGATAGAGTGGAGATCATTGCAAACGATCAAGGGAATCAAACCCCTCCCTCCTATATGGCATTTACAGATTCTAAGCACCTCATCAAAGATGCTGCAAAGAATCAAGTCGCTATGAATCTGATCAACCCCATTTTTTTTATACAAAGAGGATCATCAGTAGGATAATTTCAGACCCAACAGTGCAGAGTGACATGAAACTATTTCCTTTCAAGGTTGTTTCTATACCGGGAGAAAAGCCAATGATTGTGGTTTCATATAAAGGAGAAGAGAATAAATTTGATGCAGAAGAAATATCATCTATAGTTCTCATCAAAATGAAAGAGATTTCTGAGGCATATCTTCGTAGTGTAGTTAAGAATGTTTTTTTCACGGTTCCTGCTTATTTTAATGACTTCATGGATTCTTCTAAGGATGATTTTCAGGGTGATAGTTCAAATATCTCACCATGCGCTCATCCCCTTTTATCTATTACATCGTTGCTTGAATCAAATTTAGACAGAAATCAAATTTGAACAAGGATGTTTCACTTTCACATCTTTTCTTAATGAATAATATTCATTAAATTGTTCAGAAAGATAAAAATATATGAACTTCTATAATGCTATCGGGGATGGCATCGATCATGTCCACCATTGGTAGAATCATAGTGGAATTCATGGAGAGGGTCACTGACGAGCTAAGCATGGAGGAGCTGAATTTGTTATCAGAGGCATCCAAGAAGTGTGAATCCCATTTGAACCCTTGAGTTTGTCGTGAGAGGGATGGTTGCGATGCAGTAGAAGCTCTAATCTAAAATAGACCCTAATGAGTTTGGTATGCATGGAATATGGAAGGCCATGGAGAGGGAGAGAAGAAAGGGATCTTATTATTTGGAAATTCTTTGTTTTGTAATTTTTCAGATGAAAACACCCTATTCATCGGTCTCATTGCGGGCACATGCACTCCTTTTGTGGAGATGGTCATTAGAATTAATGGAGAACTTGGTGATGCAGGAATGGGTTTGGAAGCCAATAGGTGACACATTGCAGTGTGATTTCTCCCTCCATGTGATTGGAGATGTTTTTTATTGTACCATGGTGGGATCTTGATTCTATATTAGAGCGTGGGCATGATACATTTTTTATTGATAGGGTTTTCTCTTTGGGGCATGAGATTTTGTTTCATGGAAATGATAGATCAAGTTGTCATGTTGTGTTCCCAAGTAATGTAGATGTGTAGTCAGAGTTTTGACAATTGGTCTTGTTAGTGCTCGTGGTATCGATTACATTGGTGGATTGACCATGGAGATTCTCTTGAAAACTAAGAGGCTTGGATGAGGGTAGAGTTCTCTTTGGTTTAGAGAACATTTGTTGAGACGGTTTCTCTTTGGAGGTTTCAACATGAAGACCAAGGAGCCTACACTTGTGGATGGACGTGAGTTCATTATAGATCTAGAGGATATTATTCTTAGAGAAGATTCATTATGACTTGGTGTACATTCTGAAGGAGCATGCTCACTCTCCACTCTTGGTCTACTCGTCAGATTTATCTCCTTGTGCATTTGAGTTTAGGAGATGGTTGAAATGGTTCCTAGTTTTGGAATGTTTTATGAGTTTGATATTCTTGTTTACAAGGGCTTACATCCACAATGGTTGGGTGTTGTAAATGCTCTTATTTGGGGAGGTAAAGGAGATCATACTTGGCATAGCTAAGCACTTGCTAGTGTCGGTAGAAGGATGAATTATGGTTTGAGTGGGTGTCCCTTCCAAGAATTTTTTGGGGTCATCTATTGTTGTTGTACTTCATTGTTTTTTAACTAAAATATGTGGTATTTTCATAAGGACTTGGAAGATTTCATGCGAGATTTTGCAGAAGGTTGGTTGTAGTTTGCAGATCATTTCAAGTTATTAGGTCACATATTTTATGTGTTGATTGATAGGTTTGAGTCAACTTTTAGTTAACATTGCTCATGAAACAAGTGGACTTCTCTTTAATGGTCTTCTAATTTTTAACACATCAATGGTTTTTTGGTGTGTTTTGTTGGAAGATGATATGTTTTATATGGTGAGTTGTTGTATGGTTTGGATATGTCGGCATAAATCTATTATGATTAAGTAATACTGATAGGGGTGAAACAATATTACAATACTTTATAAAATTATTTAACGAATTCAAACTTAACCATGCAATTACTAAAATAAATAGAGCATGCACATAAAGTAAAAAATCATAACACCATGATTTGTTCACGAGGAAACCATGGCCAAGGTAAAACCCTAGTGGGGATGATAACCACAAATAATGCACTAAGAGTATAGTCTCCTTGTTAGGAGACCTAGTCCTGTTAGGAGATGAATATTACATTTAGTACATATCCATGTTAAAGGATAGAAACCCTGTTAGGGGTACATAATGAGCACACTGCTCTTACAAAGAAATATTGTTCTACTATAATGATTTATCAAAATGAACAATACAAGAATATGCTATGCTTAAGTAGTCTCAATTGTTATGATTAAGTAATACTGATAGGGGGTGAATCAATATTACAATACTTTATAAACTTATTTAACAAATTTAAACTTAACCATGCAATTACTAAAATAAATAGAACATGCACATAAAGTAAAAAAATATAACACCATGATTTTTTCACGAGGAAACCTTGGCCAAGGTAAAAACCTAGTGGGGATGATAACCAAAAATAATGCACTAAGAGTATAGTCTCCTTGTTAGGAGAACTAGCCATGTTAGGAGCTGAATATTACATTTAGTACATATCCATGTTAAAGGATAGAAACCCTGTTAGGGGTACACAATGAGAACACTGCTCTTACAAAGAAATATTGTTCTGTTACAATGATTTATCAAAATGAACAATACAAGAATCTGCTATGCTTAAGTAGTCTCAGTTATATCTCACATCAACTTTTGTCTGGTCCTGACATCACAATGCATCTACGCATTCGATACATATCTTCGCATCATAAAACAACTCTACTTATATACTCAATCTCAAAAAGGTCTTCCATTCGACTCACAAGAAAATCACAAAACATGTCCAACACTTAACCAAATATCAAATCCATAGTCAGAAATCATACTCTAATAAAATTAGGGTAGGACCCAATCCAAACCCAAAGTAGCACTTTTGGCTTCCTCAAATTACTCCCTTAATCATCGTGACCATTCATTTTCCCTCTATCATTGTTATACTGTCTTTGCTTGTCTTCAACATGGTGTAACTCAGTCTAGTCAACTTCAAAAGCCAAGTGACCTTAATTGAAGGTCTATACTATGCCAAAGTATACTTCTCTAATCTCACATACCTTAGTTCGATGCATACGGTGCTCACTGATCAAAATTGTGTGACTGTACTCAGTTAACTGCATCCTGGACTTAGTCATTTTTATAAAATGGGATATCCAAAACTATTTTGTACTCCAAGCGACCATGCCAATGAGTAGTGTTTCCATAAATGACAACTTATAAGAAATCCTGATCAGGTCACTTGCCAACAATCAACCCCTTTTTCATTTATGGAAACACTTAGTGAAAAATGACTAAGTTCTCAATACTAGACTGGTGACTAAGTGCATATTTTTTATAATTATTACTCCCCCTTTAACATCAATGGCAAAGGTGTACTATAAATAGTATCTATATACATATCAAAATTGCACAACTGCTCATCAAAAACTCATACCATGTGAAGTACATCTTGGAAAGAGGTTTCTAAGATATTCACCTCTGTAGTCCATGTCTTTACTAAGATCTAACCAACATGAATTAATCCATTCAGAGAAAAACAAGATATTTTTGCGGCTTTCAGTGTTGTAGGCATGTCTTCAGTAAGAGATTTCTTTGCTTTCTCCATATCTGAAAGATGTTTTTTCTAAACTTGATAGTTTAGGAGTGATTAGACTCCTCAACACACCAAATCTTCCCAACACTCTCCTTTTATCTGTCTCAAGCACACTGATTTTGTCTAACAACCTAGACACTTCCTTATCCAAATCAGTGACAGTTTTTGTAAAGGACCCACAACTCTTCATCGATCCATCTAAAGTATTTTTGTCATTTTCAATGATATTTATATATATGTCTTTCACATGCATAAGGGTATTTATATAGTAACCACATACCTTTCTTCCTTGATCTATACAAGATTTTTCTTTTGTAATAATGTTGTCTAGTATACCCAAATTCCAACTAATTGACTTACATAATTCTTCCATCTTCTTCACCATGTACTCTTGTCCAGCTCCAACTACTGTAGCCTTCTCTAAAGAATAAAAGTGAACATCAAAGTCATCTAGGACTTTTTTCAAGTTATCAACTGTGACTTTTCCTTGGAAAGTGATAGGTAGAGGTAGAATTTTGTTGATGTTATCAACTACTCTTTCCAATACCTTTGACTTCTTTTCGATTTTATGTTTTGATCTCTCCTTGGCCTTAGTAAAGGCTATGTAAGATAACCTCATTAGTTTATCCTCATTCATTCTATTGAAATGAGTATTCAGATATTTATTTCTACTTTCCAACAATAAAGATGAAGAAATAGATACATGTGTTTCTTGCTTAACCTCAACTTTAGTTTCTAATTCCTTTACTGCCTCAACTGTCCTTTCTTTTTGTTCTTCCTTAGTGTTAACTTCCTTCTCTATATTATTTTGTTTACTGATTCCATCAATAATAGTAACAATATTAGTATTCCCTCAAAAAGGGTCACTTGTATCTTGTGAGGTGTCCAAAGACATCGACACAGCAAAAAAAAGAAGTCAGGTTGCTTGATTATACTGAAAAACTAACTATTTTTTAATTAAGTAGAAGCAAGAGGGTGCTGGCCCGTGGTACAATAGAAGCACACTAGATACACATTAACAACATATTAATTGTACCAAAGTGCACAATAGAGAAACTTAAAAGAACAACAAGGTCATGAAAGACCACCACCAAAGCTCAACCAACAAACTATCAGTTGAAACTTTCCAAACTCCCTTGGAAAAGCAAGGTTATCGAAGATCTTCCTATGAATAAAAGAAGCAACCTGACTGTAGATCACCCGCCGACTGCAACATCCCTTTCCACCTCAATATTAAAGGGACCCACCTCAATAGGAGCAGTGAGGAGAGAGATCAACAAAACCAGGCAAAAACTAACTGTTATCTTCTATGTCCTTAGGTGAATCAATGTTCTTTTCTGTAGGCTTGGAGAACTCTCCTCTAAGAATAGTGTTGGGCTTAGTAGCCTTGGAATTAGGAGGTGAATAATTCTCAGGTTTAGTCTCCATTAGTACCTTATCAATAGATTTATGTGTGTCTTCTATGACCACATCATATTTCCTTCCCATAATCTTTATTAGTATAGCTTTAATTCTTAATAAGGGTTTTATGGTTTTTAGTATCCTCTCATGTTCATCATATGATACAACAAGTAGCATATCATCTATGTATTTTCTCCTTATTTAATCATCCTTTGTTATTTCTAATTGTTTCCTTCTTTCTAGTTTCTCATACAACTCCTTGGGAATACTATGTTCTATTTCAAGTAGATTCTTCTTGAATACAAACATATGATCTATGAAAAAATCTTCAATTAGAATCTTATCTTTCTCATCATACCTCTCATAATATTGAGGCACTTGATTGAGCTTTCCTTGATCAATGATTCTCTTTGCTAGCATCTTTAGATCTGGTTTCCAAAGATGTATTTCCTTTATTTTCTTCTCTTCTACTTTCTTTTCCTCTTCTTTTTCCTCTTCTTTCTCCTCTTCTACTTTTGTCATCTATCATTTAGGTGGTGAAATATTTTGGGAGGACCTTGTGTTTCTCATAGGTATCTCTTTTGTTTTCTCTCCCTATGATGTCCTCTTGCGTGGTGTAGGTGCAGTATCAAGTACATCGATCATAGTAGAAGGTGGACTAATAACCTTTTCAGTTTCTGGAGGTGGAAGGGTTGTTAGGGCAGTGGTCACCAATCTAGAAACACCTTCTGCCATATTTTTCCTCACTTATTTCATTTCATCCTTGGTAATTCTTGCCTTAGCTACAAGATTATCAACTAAATTCTCAACTTTTCTCCTCCTTGCGTCTCTGGTATTTTCTTCTCTGATATTTGTTGATTTCTCTTCATAATCTCCCCATCTTTCCTTGGAACTCCTACACTGACTTCATAACCCATAGGGTAACTCCACTTCTTCCTGGGTTCTACTTCCTCAAAGCATACACAATCAATTTTAACCACAAAATAGATTGTATCCTTGTAATTTTCAACCATTTCTTCAGGTATTCTAACTCTCTCCTTCATTTTCCTTTGTATAATTTTAAACATAGCAAACAATTCCCCATCTACCCAGGTGTTGTTCTGTCTCCTATAACTTTTTGTAATCTGAATCTCAATAGGTTTGTTGTCTTTACAAGATCTAGGGCGCATTCCAAGAAATTTATGTACAATATGAATGTAAATATGTATCAATAAGGATCCAAACCTGAATGCCTATGATTCGTCTTTCTTAATCTTCTTGACATTATATGAAAATTGTTGTCTCAAAAATTTTCATAGATTGTATTTGAAATTTTCCTTTATCATCTTGTAGGCCATCATTATGACTCTCGCGGAAAATGAATTAGGTTGGTTGCTATAATGAAGCTTATACCCCAAAATTATAGATATCAACCTCACATCTTGTTGAAAGATGTCAGATATGGTCATCTCTCTCTTATCCCATCTAGAGTGGATAAGGGTTTCCACCTATTTCTTTGTGTTCTTCTCTGCAACAGGGATAATGCCATAATTGTCCAATCATGTAACATCATGTATTAGCTCACCGGTGATCAAATATGTTCAAGTGAATAAACTTATACTTTGACATGTAAGAATTGACACATTTCCCAATGAAATTATAAATGTGCAAATGATCCAGTCGACCATCAATCTGGTGATCAAAAAATACAATATTTATAACTATGCAATCTCAAATAGGTATTTCAAATCAATCATATATACTTTTCATAAGCTCGTAAAAGCTTATTCCATATAAACAAGAGCTAGATATATTTATGTTATATTTCTCCAAAACTCCCCCTAAGGCCATGCTTGGCCATTTAGGTTGATGTAACAACATCATTCAAAGGTTCAATAGCATCTATTGAATCTCCTTGAACCTTCGGCTCACTCTGCTCCTTCACTTTCCAAACTTTACCACTCTCTTTCACAAATTGATTGTCAAACTCTTCCATTTATTATGTCGTACTTTTTCCAACATCACCAACATTTTTCTTTATAACAATAGGTGGTGGTCTTCTGTTACTTGTAGCTCCATTATACCTGTAAAACTTTTCTATATGTCCTCGATTGTTATATTTATAACATGTGGGAGATGATCTGTTCTGATTAACCTGTAACCTGAAGTTCCTTGCAATGTGTCCAAAATTGTTGTATCTGTAACATGTAATCTTAGTTGTTGTTTCCTCTCTGTTGTAGTCTTGTTTAGTATGAGATTGATCAAGCTTTCTACATTATGTCTTCTTGTGTCCATATTCATAGCAATTGAAATAATAACTAGAAAAGGGCTTATAAGGAACTTTACCTCTGCAATCTCTCTTCATATGACCAATTTTGTTGCATCCAAAACATCTACCTCTGAAAGGTCTGATATTTTCTCTAGCTTCTTATTTAGTAGGTCTTTCTACATCTATCTTTTCTTCATAAATTTCCTTTCTTGAGATTTAGAATATTCAGCTTTATCAAATCCAAATCCTTTCATGTCACCTTTAGGCTTTTGTCTTTCCCTCTGTTCATCAATCTTGTCACTACTTACATGAAGTTTTTCAATGTGATTCTTAGTCTCAACAATTTCTCATTTAATGATTTGGTTGTATTTCTCTAATTCATGATACTTGATTTTGTAGTCATCAAGTTCAACCTGCATCTTTCCCATCTGATCATTTGCACTCTTTAAGATCTCTTCGATTTTGGTTTTTCCATCTCTCTCTTGTTGAATTTCTTTAGCTATCTGAATAGAAGTAGTTTCATGTTCCTTCTTTAATGCTTCTTTTTCTTGTTTAAGCTACTTGATCTGATCAGATGAATCATTATCAGATTCCTCTTTTATCTTTTCCATAAGGTATTGCATTTGGTTCCTAGAAATTTCAAATTGTTACTTAAGCTTCTTGATGAAACCTTCTGTTCTTCTCAATTTGAATTTCAAATCACCATTTTTAGCTTTAGCCTTATCAAGGTCTTCAAGTGTTGCTTCAAAGTTCTCTTCCAAACTTGAATCCATCTGGATCTCCCTTAAGATGTTAGTCTTTCTCTCCAAGGTCCACAAGCTCTGATACTAATTGTTAGGATTAAGTAATAATGAGAGGGGTGTGAATCAATATTACATCACTTTATAAACTTATTTAACCAATTCAAACTTAGCCATGCAATAACTGAAATAAATAGAACGTGCACATAAAGTAAACAACTCATAACACCATGATTTGTTCACAAGGAACCCATGGCCAAGGGAAAACCATGGTGGGGATGATACCCACACATAATGCACTAAGAGTATAGTTTTCATGTTAGGAGACCTAGCCCTGTTAGGAGTTGAATATTACATTTAGTACATATCCCTATTAAATGATAGAAACCCTGGTAGGGGTACACAATGAGCACACTACTCTTACAAAGAAATACTATTATGTTACAATGATTTATGAAAATGAACAATACAAGCATCTTCTATGCTTAAGTAGTCTTAGTTATAAATCGTATCAACTTCTGTCTGATCCTGACATCACAATGCATCTACAAATTCCATACATATATTCACTTCATAAAACAACTCTACTTATATACTCGATCTCAAAAATTTCTTCTAGTCAGCTCACAAGAACATCACAAAATGTTTCCAACACTTAACCAAATATCAAATCCATAGTCGGTGATCATACTCTAACAAAATTAGGGTAGGACCCAATCCAAATCCAAAGTAGCACTTCTTGATTCCTTAAATTACTCCCTTAATCATCACGACCATTCATCTACCATGTATCATTGTTGTGTTGTCTTCGCATGTCTTCAATATGGCGTAACTCGGTGTAGTCAACTCCAAAAGCCAAGTAACCTTAATTGAAGGTCTATACTATCGCAGAGTATACTTCTCTAAGCTTGCATACCTTAGTTCAATGCATACGCTGCTCGCCGATCAAAACTGTGTGATTGTGCTCTGCTAACTGCATCCTAGACTTAGTCATTTTTATAAAATTGAATATCCAAAATTGTGTTGTCCTCCAAGAGACCATGTTAATGAGTAGTATTTCCATAAATGACAACCTATAAGAAATGCTGAGAAGGCCACTTGCCAACAAAATCTATCGATGTTGTATGGCTAGCTGGATGAGATTAGAAACTAGCTTTTGTTGCTATTATAGTTATGATAATTGTCTATTGGCAATTTATTACTATGGATTTGGTAAGGGAAAGCAGAGTTTAAGTGGGAGGTTATTCAGATGTGAAGTCGCAACATGAGTCGAAATTCAAGTGGGAGATTGTTGGATGTGAAGTTTGATTGTTTGTTTCTTCTTCCCTGACTGTTCATTTCATCTTTCTCTTTTTGTCTCTTCGTCTTCTCTTGGAGGCTATTGTATATATATGAGGAGAAAACATGATGTATGTAAGCTGCAATGACTGAATAAAATATTTTCTTTGCTCTCTGGTGGATGTATCCAAATTGGAGAACCACGTTCAAACTTGTCTCTTTTTGTCTCTATTTGTGATTTCCAATTTGTCTGTTTATTTTACAAGGATGATAGCCAATATTGTTCTATATGCCTGCTAATTGCATTTTCTAAAAATTTTCTAAAGCCTTTTCAAAAAATCCACTTCGTACATATATATAGCAACAATTGCAGTCCATGAAACCACAAATCTTGGAGGTATTTTGTCAAGCAATTCACGTGCTTTGTCTATGCTTCCACATCTTGCAACTGCAACATCTGATAAAATTCCTCTTATCACTTCTACTTTGATGGATATCCATAACCTGTACTAGAATTCCTCTATCATTTAAAATTTATTTGAGCTAGCTCAGAAGGTTTTTTAGCATGGCTTTCATTCGCTTAACTTCCACATGGATACAAACTAATGGGCTCACAACTACCTACCGTTAACTTCTTATTCATTCCCAACCAAATGACAACTGTAATTATTTCCTCATTCAGATGTTGGGAACTCCGCCTCTAGTGGATTTGGGCGATAAGGAACAATATATGCTTGAACACCCCATACTGGCACTCACGCAAAGTTTCTCTACTACTTAGGGAGTTCCACAAGTAGGTCAATGGGGAAAAGCATTCGACATTGGATCTTGTTTGTTCAAATACACCGAGGGGAAATGACCATGATTATTTTATGATACAACTCTATTTAATACATGTTTACTAGCACCACTCACCACCTAAAATTTCATGGTAAACTAGTATCATCCATGGTTCATGTTTTTGACACCACCTAAAAATTCCCAGTGTGAGACATGTTATTTTTGACAGATAGTTTTTCCAAATAATATAGCCTATCAACTAATTATACGTTATATTCGGGTTCCTATAGGGGACATGCACCAGTAGCCCAGTGCATTCTAATAATCATGCATTTTTTACATCCAACCTTCTAATAATTAATTTTAAAGGAACTAAAAAATTATAACTAACAACCCATTAATAAGTTTCACATGTATTAATGGTCGATCATTTTTTATCCTTTTTGGTTCATATTTGGACCATTTGTGCACCACTATTGAGATGTTTGTCCACAAGAACTGGCAATTTTGAGTGCATGGTTATTGGGGCATCTTTAAGCAGGTATTGGGGGACACTTTGAAATGACCACTTTTTGACCCTTTGGCACTTAACGAATCCTATAAGGAACATCGTTACTACCCAAAATCCATATAATATTTTTTAAGTAGTTAAGTCACATACAAAGACAACCAAAAAATAATCATTGAAAACTGATGTATAGTTTAGGCTCTATGGATGCACAAAGTTAGCTTTAACGACTACTAGTACTCATCCCCTAACATACCTTATCAATAGGATTTTGTATTGTTGTTTATTCATTATGGGTAATTGTTTAATATATTTGGGCTATCATTATGTTCATATTTATTGTTTTCATTATATAAGCTATGTATATTTTTCTTTTAGATTATTGTTGATTCTAGACATATCTTATATGTCTATAGCATAGTATTGTTATGTTATTTCTAATTTTAGATGTGATGATTTATCATTATTTTATTTAGATGCAATATCTTACTTTCTATTATCTGCGTCTGAATTACCATCAAGATGTATGCATTGTGTAGCTATACTTATATGTGTGGATTTGCATATGCTTCGAATCAATATCATTTCAACTTCAATTTTTTAAATCTATTATATGTGATTATCTATAATTGTACATTTTTCAAGTTTAAATTTTTGGCTATCTACTATACATCTCTCTATCTATAAATCATGATAGCAACATATATTTTTTTAATTAGACATATATTATGATATTATCTTATTGATTTCTATACACTATACTTTAACTATCTTTTGTAGTCTAAAGGTACAACTAATGTTTCCCTTAAATGTGTAGGAGCATGTTTCCCAAATGTTGATAAACCAATAAAAAATGAATTGTGTAAAAGTGTATATTATCATTATTGTCTCACACAATATTCATTTATGAAATGAGTCTTATGTGGAAATATGAGCCTACACCTAAATCAAATGCTTATGATTCCAGAATTATGTGGAAACTTATCAAAATGTGTTTGAATTTTTCTAAAGGTTGTTTGCCTCTTATAATTTATTATATTTAATAATACTTTATTTATTCCATTACATTCTTGTAAAATGAATTTAAGTTGGCAACTCTTCATAATGTAGTTATCTTTATGTTTTTATTAATATAACATTTTTTTTTTAATATTGATAAAAAATTATAATTTAACAAAAAAATTCATAGTAAAAAGTTGACTAAAATTATTTATATATAAATAGCAAATGATATCTTTATCTATATCATTCTTATATTTTTTAATATACCATAGTTTGTTTTTATATTAATAGAATAATATATAACATAGTTTTTTAATATTGATAAAATATTTATATTTTAAAAATTAATCATTTAAATTAAAATATAAAGTTGACTAAAATTATTTATATAAAAAAAAAGTAAATGAACATCAATTTAAATAGCATAGAATTTTTATTGATAGATATCCTTCACTATATAAGTATAATATGCTTTCAATATGAAAAACATAGTGATGAAACATAATAGATTAAGAAATAAAATATGTACTAAAAAATTAAAATAGATTATAAATTTTACATATAAGTATACTACTCAAGTGAGAGGAAGATATATTTGATCTTTATATGAAATAAGAGAGGTTATGTTAACAATGCACGTGCAAAATGACAATAGATCCTCATTTGCAAAAAAAAATTAATTACATTTAAAATCAACATTACTCTTTCAATTAGAATACTTTGAAGTAATTGAATAATATTTTGCATCTCAAAATAGAATAAATGATTACTTCAAATAATATTTTGCATCTCAAAATAGAACAAATGATTATATCAAGAGAAAATTGGGAAAAAGCAGGAGAATACTTGAATATTATTTTGCATCTCAAAATAAAATAAATGATTATATCAAGAGAAAATTGGGAAAAGGAGGAGAAATTGAAAAAAAAACTTTATCTACTAGGGAAGAGGGACCAATAGTCGTGCATGGTACAATAGTCGATCACCCACTTGTGAATATATTATTCAGTCTTACCACACATTTTTACTATATATTGTAATTAAATAATCCACATGTAAATCAAAAAATTTCTAATTGTTGATAAAAATGGACCAATACTTGAACGCATGACAACCTATAAATGTTAAAGTAAAAGCACAAATAAATTCATTAACAAGTGAAATAAATAACTTTTTGTCTCAAAAAAAATATCATAGCTATCTATTATATGTGTCACTTAAAATATAATATGCTCACTTAATAAAATAGGATGATCACTTAAGCAAGTATTGTTATCTTAGTGTACAAATACTATTCTTATGTGTACAACTATTGGGGTAGCAATGCATATACATTAGAGTATTCCATATTAACAATTTGTTTTATCATAAATATAAATGGTGAACACAATAAATCCCTTGTATTGTCCCATGAAATGTGTGAGATTGTCAAAAAGTTTTAGTGTTCAACTATTGGTCCCTTTGTGTTGGATATAAGTTATATTTTATATAATAATATGTTATTTTATAACAACAAAATATTTTTTTGTGTTGAAGTATTGGTCATTTGGTGTTAGAATAAAAGTTAGATATAACAAATATTAATGATTACTAATAGGCATTTGGTCCATTTAAGTTGCATATATGTTATATTTATATAGATCTACAAAATTCTACTAATAACAAATGATATTTTTAAATTCAACTCCTAAAGATTTTTAGATTAAGTTTTGATCGAATCTTTAAAAATCATTTTTTGACAAGTTTCACTAGGCGTGTCATTTTAACAAGTTGTGTGATGAGTCACACCTTCAAACCTTAGTTGTAGGTAGTTAAGTGTCCACTTTGCATTTCTAAAAAAAAAGTCTTACGATATTCCATGCAACGACTACATGTTGACGAAGTTAGCCCTCACAACCATATACGTAACTATTTACTAATATTAACATGATTTGTATGACAAATAGAAGAATAACAATTTGTAGCCCATATTACTTAATAAATATAGGCATTGAATAAAGAGTGGGGCATGGAGCACGATGCTATTCCTTTATGTATAATCCTTTATGCTTTATACATTATTATTAGTCTTTGACGTTAGTGGCTGCAAAGTGTTTGCAAGTGGTCTGAAAACTCCATCACACCCACTCAAGTAGTTGCAAAGTGGACGCCATGCACTTTTCAGTCAGCCCACTTGCAGCATTCAAACAAAATAACAAAAAAGACAACTTATAACGATCTATTTGACATTTCTTAGCTTTGGTGAGGGTAGGAATTCTTTTGTGATCTTTATAATTTAGAAATAGAATTTAGCTAATTATATGAAAATGATAAATGTTGAATAACTTTTTCTAAATTTTTATATTTAAAAATAATAGTATTACATTTTTTGTGGGTGTCTTTCATTAATAAAATAATAAATTAAGGTCTTTTATGAATTTTAAACATTTTTCTAAAAATCAATAAAAGTATAGTAATTTATTTATTTATTTATTATTATTATTTATTTTTTTAAATTTTTCTTTTGTTTTAGTAAAGTTGAAAGTTTTATAATAAATAGAGTACATTAAAATTTCAAATCTATTAATAGTGTTTGTTTTATTGAAATTATATTACTTTATTGAGATTGGGTGTTGAACAAACATGTAAGGTGTAAATTCATTAGAAACTTAGCATGCAATATAAGGTGTGTAATCAAAACATCAAGTTATGTTTTTGTTTATTCCACTATTTTTTCCAAACATTTTGTTGAAAGATAGATTTGTATATAGTGTTCTTACTTATGATTAAAGGATTTCATTTCAAAAATCAAAATATTTTTGATGAGGTTTTGAAAATCTTGGAACGTTTTGAATTTAAGTCACTTATTGTTCTTCAAGTCACTATGATCACCATATGAGCTTCTCCCAAGATTCAACATAAGATTTTTGGTACATTCTTTATAGCACATTATTTTATTGTTCTTAGTAAATATATGCATTAAAAGTGGCTATCTAATGCGTAATAGTTTGTTATCGATTGCATCAACTCGCATATGCATCAACACATAGATCTTCCCTTGTCAGCTTCACATTCACTTCCCCTATACTCACACACGAGCATACATATATACTACACGTAAAATCATCACTCTCTTATACCAACTCATGCCAATAACAAGTTTGGCCTAATTCAATTTGAAATAGGCTCACTGAAATATTGCCGCAGTGGTAAGGAATGAAACGTGAACCACCTCGCTCAATACAACATGCCTTGTACCTAACAAAATTTTGCATCATTACCGAGATCTTCGGTACCAATGGATCAAATCTATATATTACAAATGCATCGACCGAAGAACAACAAAAAATTCTAAGATAGGACCAAACCCAAACAAATGATCCACAATATGTTCCACAACAAATGGAACCAGTACCAACAAAGATAAGAGTGGATATTTAAGGCACATCATCTGGTGCATGCTTCTACTAAAGCACTAAAACAACCAATCCACATCTATGCATAGGAAATGTTGACATCAATGACAACCATTAATGAGAAGAACAATTATAGCATTAGCTTCACAATCTAACAATCTCCCCCTTTGTCATTGATGGCAACATTTATCAATAACAAAGTAAAGACATCACTGTCAAAAGATATCAACATCAAATTTCTTTGTTTTTCTCCATCTTTGAAAATAATGAAAAAGGGAAAAACTCCCCCTTACTGATTTTCTCTGCTCCTCCTGAGAGGAAGCCTCCAAGCATTGATCCAGAAAATAATAAGCATGAAAGACACTAGACTAATGCACACACAGGTGCATTACTGAACACTAGGAAGTGGTAGAACAACCAACTTCCCCCTAATATCCTCAAAAGTATCATTACAAAAAGGTTTTGTGAAAATGTCTACAATCTTCTCCTTTGTAAGCACATACTCAATTTTAACCTCCTTCTCCAATACCTTCTCTCTCAAGAAGTGATCCAGGTAAATCCTTCAAATCTTGTTTCTTCCATAATGCCTAAGTACAACATGAGGATGTTGCAATGTATTTTGATTAAGTAGTTGATAATTTTACAAAATCTCATTTCTTGCTTCACCAAGCAACCAACCATGAGCCAAGGAAATAAGCTCAACCACTAGTACTTTGTCAGCTATCTAGACATTTGGCCCGATCAAAATTAGTATAAGTTGTCAATGTAAAATTTGAGGTTTTTGGGTACCATAATTCGAATACTCATGTACCCTTCAAATATCTAAAAATTCTCTTTATATTCATAATAAGTGACTCTTTCAATTCTTGTTGAAATATGGCTACCAAACATACTGCATACATAATATCTAGTTTAGTAGTAGTCAAATACAACAACCCTCCAATCATTGATCTCTACCTACTTGCATTATCCTTCGGTAAATCATCTTCTTTAGTCAACTTGCATCTAGTAATAATAGGAGTGCATACCAGTTTAGAATTCTCCAAACCAACTTGCTTCAGCAACTCTTTAACATACTTGGACTGAGAAATGAAAATTCCTTTACTATTTTAATTTACCTATGAATCCAAGAAAGAAATTCAATTCACCAATCATAGACATCTCAAATTCTTTCTGCATTTTCTCTGCAAATTTCCTGCACAAATCATCTTTTCCTCCAAAAAATATGTCATCAACATAAACCACAACAATCAAAATCTGATCTAAATAAATATTGTAATAGAAATTGTTATTAGCTGAACCTTTCTCAAACCCTTGTCCAATAAAGTACTTATCCAATCTGTCATACCAAGCCATAGGTGCCTACTTCAATCCATACAATTCCTTCTTTAGTCTGCACACAACATCCATATCTTTTTCGAACATGAAACCTTCTAGTTGTTCAATGTAAACTTCTTCCTTCAACTATCCATTCAAAAATTCTAACTTAACATCCATCTAATAAACCTTGAAGTTTTTAAATGCTACAAATGCTAATAATATACAAATCACCTCCAGTTAGGCAATGAGGGCATAAGTCCCATCGAAATAAAGTCCCTCAATATAGGTATAACCCTTGCCAACCAATCTTTCCTTGTCTCTTATTACCTTTCTATTTTCATCTAGATTTTTCTAAAAAATCCATTTTGTACCAATGATATTCTTGTCAACCGATCTGGGAACAAGTTCCCAAGTCTAATTCTTCTCTATTTGATCAATTTCTTATTCCATTGCTCTTACCCAATTATGATCGTTATATGCTTCTTCTATAAATTTAGGCTCAATTTTTGAAATTACACACAATAAAACTTGTTCTTGTGCTACTCCACTTCTTGTAGCAATGCCTCTATATTCTTATTACTAATAATATGACTCTCAGAATGATTTCTTTGTACATAACTTGGTGTCTTAGTTGTAGATTCTAGAGCCTACATTATCTCTTCCTCTTCTTTCTTGTCTTATTTTCCTATGTCCTTTATATCAGATTCATCTTCAAGATGTTTCTCAAGAGTTTTCTGAAAATATTCATCAACCTTCACATTCGCACTTTCAACAATCTTATTAAATCTCTTGTTGTAGTATCGGTACACTTTTCTCTTTGTAGAATATCCTATAAATATACCTTCATCTAATTTGTTGCCAAACTTGCCAAGATTTTCCTCATCTCTCTGAATGTAGCATCTGATTGCAAAAAATTTGAAATATTTCAATGTAGGTGATCTCCCATACCACATCTCATATGATGTCTTTCCATACTTCTTTTGGTAAAGAACTCTTTTAAGTGTATATATAGCTATATAAACTGCTTCTCTCCAATAAACCTCTAGTAAATCCACTTCCTTGATCATTTTTCTTTCTACTTCTTGTATTGTATGATTCATCCTTTCCACAACACCATTATGTTGTGGTGTTCTAGCCACTAAAAACTTTCTTTAAATACCATGTTTCTCAAAAAAAAATCTCACATTCATCAAAAGTAAACTCTCCTCCTTTATCGAATCCCAAACATTTAATTTTTCTACCACATTCATTCTATAATTTTTCTTTAAAAATATAGAATTTTTTGAATTCTTTCTTAGAAATGCAACTCAAAACAATTGGGAATAATCATCAATGAAAAGTGTGAAATATCTCTCACCTTGTAGGCTTCTTATTCTAGTAGGATGACATAGGTCAGTGTGCACTAGATCCAATAAACTAGTAGATGAATGATATTTTTCCTTGAAAGACTCTCTTCTTTTCTTTCCTTCTCGATATCCTTTACAGATAATATTGTCTGGCTTACATAGTCTAGGTATGTCTCTTACAACACATGATGAACTTATTCTTACCAAATTGTCAAAATTGATGTGGAACATCCTTCAATGCTAGAGCCAACTATCATCAATCCAGGATAGTAACCATCCTTTTGTAGCTCCTTCAAGTTGATACATGTTCCTTCCTATTATTTTTCCAACTGTAATCACTATTCTAGAGCTCTTCTGAATCTCACAACCTTCATTCCCAAAAAAAAATCATAGCCATTCTCACACATTTGTTGAACATTGAAAAGATTATGACACAAACCCTTCACATAATAAACCTTGTTAGGTTTATGCTTCCCATCAAAATTAATAGAGCCTCTACCAATAATATATGTTGCTTTATCATCATCAAATATAACAGGATCACCATCATACTTCCCAAGTGTTACAAATTTGATTTTATCACCAGTCATATGATTTGAACAACCAATATCAATCAACCATTCATTTTTTATCCTTCTAACATACAAAGCAGTCTCAGAATTATCATCAATTTCTGAACAAATGTTAGAAATATCAAATCCAATTTTTTCTTATTCTTCAACATAAAACAAAAAATCCTTTATTTCTGACTCATCATCTAAAATACTAGCATCTTCATTAACATCATAAGGTTTCTTATTGAAATTCTTAAACTTCTACCTAGGACCTTTCTCTAGACACCTAGTACCTAAATGACCAATCTTTCCACATCTAAAACATTTAAGGGGTAACATACCTTTTTATTTTTCAAGCACCTTTCTTCTATTTCCTTGCATAGTTCGCTTCCACCTCATCTGAATCCTCATCTTCTGGATCTTCCTTTATCTTTGTGGCTTTAGATTCTATCTCAAATCCGCTCTTGTCTTTTTTGAATTTTCTCATCTCAAATGTGGTCAAGGTGCCAAACAACTATTATATGGTAAAATTCTTAGAATTATAAACTTCCTCTATCACTGAGATCTTATCCCTGTAGATTTCTGGTAGGGACATCAAGATCTTCTCCATGACATGTTCAGCAATGATATTTCCTCCTTGATTCTTGACTTCATTTACTATATTGTTAACTCTTTAAAAATAGCTTCTAATATCTTCACCTTCTTCCATTCTCATATTCTCATAATGACGCTTAGTTATTAGCTTCTTAAATAACACAACTCTATCATTGCCTTCATAAATCTATTTCATTTTTTCCCAAAATTCATAGGAAGTTTTCAATGAAATAACCTTAGCTAACTAAATTTTTGATAAAGCATTGAAATTTTCATACCTTTATTTTTCATTCTCCTCATAGATTGTGATTCCATCTTGAGTATTGGGGCCATTTTGAGGAAAAAAATACTTCATCTCCACATTCTTCTATGTAGTGTAACTGATCAAGATCGTGTATCCACACATATGCTCTTTCCATGAACTGTAGTTGGATTCATCAAGCATAAGAATGATCAGTTTATGGTACATTAGATCTACCTCAAGTGATTGACCTCTCTCCAAGAGACTAAAGCTCTGATACCAATTATTGAATAGACCAAATAACTGGGGCTGCAGGATGAATCCATTATAAACAAATAATTTCCTTCACTTATGATAATATCATAAATACTTAAACCAATCAAAGATTATAATCGATATAAACATGAAAGCACAAAACCATCAAATACAAAGAACACTAGAATTTACGTGGAAACCCAAACTGGGAAAAACCACAGAGAAATTAATTAGATCATGAAAGTAAACACCAATTAAGATGACACTAATTAAGGTGATTTTTACAAGGGCTTGTAACATATAAAATAGAGGATGTTACTATTATGTAATGTATGAAAAGATGTCACATTTGAAATAAGTGGATGTTTGGGTGATGTGTGGGGAAGATAAGATGTTCCTTTCAACCTCAAATGCACAAATGAAAGATCCAAATTGATCTACCCAAAAAGGATCAATTCACAAATGAATCAATCATTTGGAAATAAGAGCAAAGAGGAAAGATCTTAAATTCTCGTTTTAGAAAGGAATGTATATGATAGTTCTAGGAATTTAAATGGATGAGATGAAGTACCAACCTTACAAAATTGCAGATCAAAGATTGTTGTTTTCTGAGATCTGTAGATTGTTTCTAGAGATGCTGACAGTTGATACCAAACCGGAACACAGAGATGGACAAAACCCAGAAATCTTTTTCCATTCTGATGTCATCTTATGAAAAAGGTCGACCCTGTACCACTTTTGCCAACTCGATCTGCTTAACTCCAAAAGTGTCCCTGTTCGCACAGTCTAAAAGAAATCTAAAAAGGGTATCCAGATCTGGTCTCAGATCTACAGTCCCGAACCTGTACCTGCAAGAAAAAAGGTTTTTTTTTTTTGTGGGGGAGGAGTTTGCCTTGGTCAAACCCCGGTTTTGGAATTAACCTTATAATATAATTGCAATTGCAGAAGTAAACAAAGTAAATGCATAAATTCACCTTGCTTGTAAAAGTCCTTGTGGCGGATTTGAATCTGTGAATCCACAAGTATGTATGCATAAAATGGATCTAGAATGTAGAATGCATCGTGTAGGATGTCTTTAATCAATCGCTTTTCGATCTCCAACACCAATTCTTGAATGGGTTCTTGAATTTGGAAGAGGCTTGGAAGAAGGTGGATGGAGAGATCACCAAAAGGGCACTATGTAGCTTGAATCCTTCAATGGCCTCCAATGGATCTCCTT
>MU228365.1:1861788-1911583 GCA_018584345.1 Thuja plicata | reverse complement strand
TCAAATAATAAAAAATGACACATGGGAATTGGTTCCTAGACCTAGTGACAAAAATGTGATTGGAACAAAGTGGGTATTCAGGAACAAGATGAATGAAGATGGTACAGTAGTCAGAAACAAAGAAAGACTAGTGTGTAAAGGATATGCACAGAGGGAAGGGATAGATTACACTGACACATTTTCCCCTGTGGGCAGATTAGAAGCCATTAAGTTATTCTTGGCCTATGCAACATTCAAAGACTTCAAATTATATCAAATGGATGTCAAATCAGCCTTTCTGAATGGTGACTTGAGGGAAGAAGTATACATAGAACAACCTGAAGGATTTAATCTATCAGATAAACCAGACATGGTATGCAGATTGAAGAAAGCACTCTATGGACTTAAACAAGCCCCAAGAGCTTGGTATGAGAGACTAGATGGTTATCTTACCAAGATTGGATTTAAGAAAGGAGAAGCAGATTGTAACCTATTCATAAGAGAAACACCTGATGGATTATTACTTGTTGCCATATTTGTTGATGACATTATCTTTGGAGGTAATGACAAACTTAGTGCAGAATTTGCAAAAGAAATGCAGAATGAATTTAAAATGAGCATGATTGGTCCTATAAAATACTTTTTGGGATTAAATGTAAAGCAGACAGATAAATGGATATTTATAAATCAGTCCAAATATGTGAAGGAAATATTGAAGACTTTCAAGATGGAAGACTGTAAACCAATATGCACTCCTATGATAATAGGAAGCAAGCTTTCTAAAGAAGATGATTCCGCAGCAGTTGACAAGACATTGTATAAGTATATGATTGGAAAACTTATATATCTTACTCAATCTAGACCAGACATATCTAATGTAGTTGGCATTGTTGGTAGATTTGCAGCAAAACCAAAACAAAATCACCTAATGGCAATAAAGAGAATATTCAGATATCTAAAGGAAACTATAGACTATGGTTTATGGTATCCTAAATCAAAGAATCTGCAACTTCATGTGTATACAGATGCAGATTAGGAAGGTTGTATTGATGAAAGGAAGAGTACTTCTAGAGGAGAAGTATTTCTTGGAGATAGGTTGGTTTCTTGGGTAAGAAAGAATCAGAATTGTATCTCTCAGTCGATAGCATAAGCTGAATATGTTGCAGCAGCATTGAATTGTTCAACAATGGTTTGGATCAAGCAGATGGTTAAACATTTTGGTATAAAGGTTAATTATCCTATTGTTATTCACTGTGATAACACTAGTACTATCAACATGTCCAAGAACCCTGTGATGCACGCAAAGACAAAGAACATTGAGATTAAATACCATTTTCTTAGAGAAAAAGTTGCAGATAATGAAGTAAAATTGGACTATGTGAGCACCAAAGAATAGTTGGAAGATATTTTCACAAAGCCTTTATCAAAAGATACCTTTGAGTATCTCAGGGAGAAGTTGGGAGTAATTCCCTCTCCTGAGTCTAATTAGATAAAGCAGCAAGAACATCAGTCCATAGTGACTGATGAATCATTGACTACTCTACTTCTGGAGTAGTACCTGTGCCTAATTGTTTATGGCGCCCTTTTCCATTGATGTCAAAGGGGGAGTATATAGTAAGGGGGAGCATATACTCTGGGGGAGTATAAACATAGACAGAGGAGCTGCAACAATGTAGAGGAATCCTTGATGAGGATATTGAGAAGATTGTAAAAAGAAAGAAGACACCATGTGCTGAAGATGTTTTTAATATCATATGTTGCCATCAATGTCAAAGGGGGAGATTGTTGGAGATTTACTTCTGGCAGCTAGTTGATTGTATGTTTTTCATTGATGACAACATATAATATATAGTAAGGTTCTATATGTACTTATAAAAATGATGGTATCAAGCCTTGCACGGTTATATTCATTTTGTAGACATGTTGTTTATGTTTTGTTCATACACGCAGACTCAGATATGAAGTTTTAGTTGTGTTGTGTAATTCTATTCAATGACAATTATAGTTTCTAGAGTTTGTATGTACAGAGCCGACATATTGCATTGGTTCTTGAGTTGCGCCCATCTTTGGGATATGCATGTGTATATTCAAGATTATTTATGAGTTGAAGATAGTTATCTAAAGGTGCCAAATGTATTTCAACAAGATTGCAATGTTAGAGTTAATTTGGTGAGGCCGACTTAGTGAAGCGTCACGTCTATTCAGTTTATATTGTGCGGTTGTAATTATACTTGCGTGATTAGTTAAGTCGACAAGGATGTTATGAAGAGTTTCCAATAGGTCCCATGATCTCATACTTTGAGGAAGATACTTATAGTAGTTCATTTGTGGAATGCTAAGTGTGAATGAGAAGATAAGAGACAGAAAATGTACAGAGCAGAATATCAGTTGTGTTTCATTCATCAAGGATCTATGTGAAGAAGAAATGAAAGATTACAATACATTGGAACTGATCAAGACATCAGGTCCACTCTATAGTTTATCATCAAATATAGTGCATATCTATTCTACAGAAGGTTGCAGCCTTCACCATTGAAGCAGTGAGATTTTGGACAGTGATTCCTCACCCTTAACAGGGTTATTTGTAAAAGACTCCTAATAGGGTCAGACCCTTAACCAGGTCACTATACTTATTGCATTGTAAATAACAACTCCTAACAAGGTTGCAAGATCTTCTAACATGGATTATTATAAACAAGTATAGTTCATTGTGGGTGTTAATTCCCACAGGGGTTTTTACCATTTGGTTTCCCCGTAACCAAATTGTGGTGTTGTCTATTGTGTTATCTAAATGTGCATTTACTTTATTGTATTCTGGAGTTAATAAAAGAAAATAATTAAATTAGTTGATAATTGATTCACCCCCCACCTCTTAGTTATCCTTTGGGACTATTCTAACAATTTATTGTTTGATTCAGTGTGCAAACAACTATTTGGTCTATCATCTACAACAAGTGTGTACATCAGATTGGCATGAATGAACTAGAATTTATGATAGAGAGTTGAAGGAACAACATGCATAGAATGTAACCAAGGGAATCCTAAAAGAAGATTGTACTTAGGAGGTCTAGGAATCACATGAATAGGAGTGTTGAAGATAGCTTGACCTACCTTAATAGGTAGTGTGATAATACCCAGTATTTTCTTAGCAATATTATCAAAATGACAAATAGGAATGAAGCCATGCTTAATAGTTGAAGTATAAAATTTAATTTCATGCCACACGTCAAGACTATAGACATGTAACCTGGACCCATTTTCAATAAATGTCCTCTGAATGATACCTTTATTGATAATAATAGTGACCATAAGGGCATCACGTCAATCTTGAACTTCCTTAGGAGGTAGATCATCTTGAGTAAACACAATTTGAGCTTGAATAGGATTAGCTAGCATAACCTCCAAAAATGAATTGATGTTATCTTGTGAAGGTGGTAGAGTTGGAAGAGCAGTTAAAGATTTTTTTAATGCTTCATAGTATATAGGAGAAGTTTGAAGGAGCTCGCAAAGGGATATCTTGACAGGGGCAACACACAATTGTTCTATCAAATCACACTCTCTTCCAAAATAAGGAGATAGACATGGTGAAGGAGGAATCATGGGTTAGAGAGGTGGAAGAGAGGTACGAACAATCAGATTAGTAGGTTGAGGATTGTGTCATCTTCGATAAGTGTGAGCCACCACATGATATTCTTTAATAAACTCCAAAATACTTCTAAGTTTTCCTTTTAGGATTATAATTATCTTATTAGGAGTTTGAAAAGATCTTGGTTTATTATATCCTTTTACCATAATAATAGGTGTGATGAAATTTTAAGGACATTTTTTATTATATCCCTTAACAATAATCACTAGCTTTTGGGAAGAGTTTGACTGAGTGCATCCTTTAAAAGTTATCACAATTTTGTTGGTTACTTGGGATTTTTCATGAGCAAGACTAACAACAACCTTAGGTTTTTTATTAATCAAAATGTTGGATTATTGGAAAATTTGAATGATGAATGTGTTGGCACTGATGTCAATAAAGCAGAAGGATTGATCAAAGGAAGCAATTAGAAGAATCATTTGTTTGATGCTAACTTCACCGTTGTAAGTTAGCTTTTAGAGCATGATGTGGGAAGGTCTGCTGAGAAGAATATATTGCAGAGAAGAAGTCCTACACATAGAAGAAGCATATTGAATATGTTTACTATGATCACCCAAAGTTACATAAGGTATCATGATGATTTGTGCAGGCAATCAAGTTGCAAAAGGTGACTAGAAAACAGGGTGATATATTATGCCAACATGAAGATAGAAAGAGGTTTGGTGTGCTAAGAAAAGTAATAATTTCATGGAGTGAACCTATGAGTGTGTTGGAGACATACTCAGGTATCTTCAACTTAGAGGGTTTGTACTTTAGAGGTATACAAGGCATAATCTTATGATCTAAGAGACTTGTTTGCAATATTCTTCAAATGTGATGGAAAAGGGTTGGAAAATCCAATGGTTGTGTTGGATTTGAATGACTGATTTTTTTTCATGATGACATATGATGTTCTTGATGTATTTTCTTGAGGATTTAGCAAAACACATGGATCCAAAGGATCAGATTGGTGGAGTTTTTGGTCAATGGTAATATTATTTTTATTGTTCATGTTCTTGGCCGACTTAGTTGGTAAATCGTGTTGCACAAGTTCTAAATCATGAAATCTGGGATATAAATATGATCTCAAGGAGGTAGTTATAGGTGATGGCTATGATTTAGCAGTCAAAGATGGATTTAAATCAATAAATCTTGTGCGTTGATTAAATAAATGGTGAATTAGGTTTTTTCTAACCTAGTTCTTGGTATAAAGTGATGAATTAGGAAAAAATCATGGTGTGGATCATGATTGCAGATGCTAGAGGTGGATAGCAAAGGGAGAACCTGATTCACTGGGAATAAAAAGTGTTTCAACAAGGGATTCAACCCCCCTCTTAGTTGTTTATTGTCATAATATTAACAATTGATATCAGAGCTTTGGTCCCTTGAAGAAAGCCTAATAGCTTGAGGGAGATCAAATATGACAACTTACAAGAAGGACAATCCTAGGTTATAAGGAAAGAACTATCTCATATGGAAAGGAAGGATGATCAATCATCTAAGGTCCATTGGGGAATAATATTGGACCATCAAAGATAACTCTTACATTCTTCTTGCGGATCTATCTATAGGTACACCAGATGAGAAGAAGCAGTTTGAGTACAATATCAAAGAAAATGAAGCATTTCAAAGTGCTCTATAAGACACAAAATATACAAATGTGATGGATTTGGATACTGCTCATGAGATATGGACAAGTCTAGAGACTCTTCATGAAGGTGATTGTGTCAAGCAACCTAAGATACAAAGTCTAAAAGGAAGGTACAAATCAATGAAAATGTCAGAAGATGAGATCATCAGGTCTTATATGTTGAAGATAAATAAATTAGTTTGCAACATCATATGTGTCTATGGTGTACATCAGATGAAGGAGATTTTTTATCAAAGGTATTGAGATCGTTTCCTCCTGCATACAAGATTAAAGTTGCTACTATTGAAGAAATCAGAACTATTGTTGTTGTGGCAAGAGATACATTGGTTGGGAAGCTATCTTCTTTTGAAATGAGTGAGTTTAGTGATTCTCTAGAACCAAAGTTGAATCAGCCTTCAAATCCACTATGACAAGAAGAGACATGCACATATCAGATCAAGGTGAAGGATCCACAAGAAGAGTGTCAAAATATGAAAAGGAGATAAGAGAGCTTAAAGAAGGAGAAAGAGAGATTCAAGAGTTGGAAGCACTAGTGGCTAGGAGACTATCAAAAGGTTCAGGTAAGTACAAAGGAAAAATTACCTTTAAATGATTTTAGTGTAAAAAGATAGGGCATTGTGCTTCTAGATGACCAGAAAGACTCCCCAAGTATAAGTCTGATAAGTCTAAAGATGAAAATAAGTGCTATTATGTTGTTGATGATGGAGTCATTGATGATGAGTCTAATAATGTTAAGAGAGAAGAGGAACTAGTGTTTGTTGCAATCAAAGAAGATGAATCTAAATCTACAACTCCTATGTCTAGCAGTCCTACTATAAGTACTATTAAAATTCTCATGCCTAATGTTACTATTAGAAATGAGATTAAGGATAGAACCTCAGGCACACAAGATGAAGGAAAAGAATTAACTGATCAGTGTGTCAAAGGAGACAAATTTATCATTGATAGTGGTTGCTCACATCATTTGACTAGTGACCAAATCTATGGAATATGAGAATAAAGAAGAGAACTCTAAAGGTAAGAACTCAATGATCGATATTGTCAAAAATATTGGCAATGATGCTCATGTTAGTTGTGCTAATGAGAAAATCAATATTTGTGTTACTTCTGCTAGTAATGATTCCTCATATAGTAATATTGATGAGATCACTCTTGAGAGCTACAAAGTTTGTGCAAATGAAGAAAAAAATACCATAATTGCACAATTAGATAGAAGGAACGACTGACTAATAGATATCAGTGTTCACATCATATGACTAGTAATATAAACAAGTTTATGAAATATGAGGATTATGATGGTGGAATTGTCAAATGGGGTGACAACACTGGAAAAAAAATTCAAAGGAAGAGGTATTGTTTCCTTAGATGGAAAGAATACAATAGATTATGTGCTACATATTGTTGGACTAACACACAATCTTCTTAGTGTTGGTCAGCTAGCTGAGAAGGGATACACTCTACACTTGATGAGGGATGCAAAAATTTGAATAGTTCAAGGAGTCAGATTGGGTCAGGATCAAAAAGAAAATAAATGCCTTCCACCCGAATAATGAAAAAGTAAAGTACCAGATTACTCAAATTGAACAAATTCAAAATAATGAATTCAATAGAAGACAAGGAATCAACATCAAAGATGCATTGTACCAACATTATTTGAATCAGTTGTAGAAAGATAATTGAAGGAGAAGCTAATGCAAGAAAGGAAGAAGGAACAATACAAGAACCACAAGAGAAGTCAATAATATCAAGGTATGTAAAGTCAAATATTTCTAAAGATGGTCTCTCACTTGATCAGTCCACTAGAAGTCAGTTTGATTCTTGCAAACAAAAAATTGATGAAAAAAATGACAATAAAGTAGTTGAAGTGCAAGATAGGAATCAGAACATGAACAGTTCAAAAGGTTTAGTAATCCAAAAGGAAGTGAGAATTGATGCTGGAAAAGGAGTTAAAGAAAAGGGATACATAATCTATAGCAACCCCAATGCTCAAAATAAGAAGCCGTCTGATGTGAAGAAACTTAAAGAAAATGAGAACCAAAATTCAGTTGAAGGAAACTTTAGCTCACAGTCTCAGAGATTTATATAAGATCAGGTTCATCAAATCTCTAGAGTTGAATTCAGAAATGTGTACAAAGATTGTGTAGATGATCAGTGGGTTAGATCCATGGAAGAAGAGCTTATAATTGTACATGATTTAGAGCTTGAAGTGTTGATAATTCAAAGAAGGTTGATAGACAACAATGGTATAGGATTAGAAAAGGGAGAATGCTCTAAATCCAACCAAAGCAAGCCCAAATCAGAGAGGAAGAAAAGAGAGAAGACCAAGAAGAAAAAAACTAAAGGATAGAAGAGTCAAGCTAAACAAAAAATGAAAGGCAAGAAGGAGGAAAAAACTAACAATAAAAAGAGATGGCACAAGAAGCCCAAGGACATAAAAAGGAACAAGAGCAAGAAACATATGGTAATAAGTTATAAACCTCAAAACTTTAGTGGTAGTTGCTGTGATTGTGGAAATTATGGACATAGAGCCTTAGATTGCAAAAGAAAATATTATTCTCTTAGAAATAGGAGAAGCAATCATGTCCCTAGTGTATTCAAAGGTGTGAGAAGGGTAAATAAAATCATCACAAGGAAAATAGGTAGATGTCCCTATCCTATGATGAAGAATGATAATAGAAAATATTGATTCTCATATGTCTTAGATGCAATGAATCCATAGAAACTTCTAAATACCACAAATACATACAAGTTGTTGAGAATAAAAAGATAAATAAGAGTACGACAGAAGAAAAAAATGAGCATTTAAGGAGATGAAAATGTAGACAAGCATGATCAAAAGAATGTGAAGAGAGAAGGAAAAGAAAAGGAGGCTAAGGAGGATAAGCACAAGAAGAGGACAAGAAGAAAGAAGAACAAATATATTTTAGATATGGGATCTACATCAGTAAGACCCAAAGGAAATTAAAAGGGACTTTCTCCTCCCACTCAAAAATAAGATGAAGAGGGGTGCATCAGTCTAGAAGAGCTACATGAAGACATCATTAAAGCTGGGTTGATGCATGGAGGCTACTACTCAGGGTGAGTAGTAAGCATGATGGGGAAAAGATATCTAATCTGAAGTAGAAGCATTTGCAATAAGCTTCAAGGAAGTGCAGGAATCAGTAAAGTATTTGATTAGTGTATTGATGTCTCATAGGTGTGTATGTGCAAGAAAGAAAGATGAGATAGTAGAAGCATAAAAGGAAAAGGAAGTAGACATTGATATGAGAAAGACAATTCTATAAGAATAGATGATACACCTTTATCATTGATTTCAAAGCGGGGGGTAAATAGGTGTGAAAAACTATGAAGGATAGAGATGCAATTACAAGATAAATACAAATGATGATCAAAGGAAGAAGAACAAGAAAGGAAGTTGATCATATTGAGAGATGAAATTTTATGTATACTTGCACATAAGAAATAAGTGAGCAAAGATATGTGATGTGTAATCAAGGGGGAGAAGATTATGGAGAAAAGAGTATGTAATCTGATTGAAACCAAGTCAAGAAATGTAATCAGGGGGAGCATAAGAAGTGCTATTAGACAGAATCTGAAAGTTAATGAAGGGATGTTTCTAGTAGTACCATTGAATTTGTTTCTAGGAGTGGAATTGTTGGTTTTTGATTGTATTACCTATTTTTAATATCACATATTGCCATGAATACAAAAGGGGAAATTGTTGGCATATTAAAAATTTGAATGATGGTTGTGTTGGTATTTATGTCAAAATAGTAGAAGGATTGATCAAAGGAAGCAATCATAAGAACTATTTGCTAGATGCTAACTTCATTTTTGAAAGTTAGCCAATATAGAAGGATGTTGGAAGGTCCAGTGAGAAGCATATATTGAAGAGAAGAAGTCACACATGTAGATAAAGAATATTGAAGTTTTTGCCTATGATCATCCATAGTTATAGAAGATTTCATGATAATTTTACAGGCAACCAGGTTGCAAAAGGTGACTAGCAGATAGGGTGACAAATTGTGCCAACAAGAAGAAAAAAAGAGGTTTAGTGTGCTGAAAAGAGTGAGAATTTCATGGGACAAACCTAGGAGTTTTTTGGAGACATACTCAAGTGTCTTCCACTCAGAGGTTTTTTACTTTAGAGGTTCGCAAGGCATAATCTTATGATCTCAGAGACTTGTTGATAGTTTTATTCAAGTGTGATGGATTTGAATGATTGAGTGTTTTTCACGATGCTATAGGATGTTCTTGAAGTATGTGCTTATTGATTTGGAGATACACATGGATCTAAAGGATCAGATTGGTGGATTTTTCGGTCAATGGTAATATTTTTTTTATTGTTCATGTTCTTGGTCGACTTAGTTGGTAAATCATGTTGTGCAAGTGCTAAATCATGAAATAAAGGAGATTTATGATCTTGAGGTGTTAGTTATAGGCAATGACTATTATTTAGCGGTCTGATATGAACTTGAATCAAGAAATATAGTTCATTGATTAAAAGAATGATGAATTAGGTATTTTTCAAACTAGTTCTTGGTATAAAGTGATGAATTAGGGGAAATTGAAGGTGCGGACCATGAATATGGATGCTAGGGGTGGATAGAAAATGGAGAGCCTGATTTAGTGCCTGAATTAGAAGTATTTCAACAAGGGGTTGAACAAATATTTGCATTGTGCTACACTAAAGTTCTATCATATATAAGGTAGATGTCACTAACATAGTTCACAAAAAGTTTGTATGGATCATTGTACTAATCAAATTGTAAGGTAGTAAGCCTTCCTAAGGGTTGTAACCCAAGGCTTTTCATTTGAGAAGTGATCTTGAATGCATGTGCATTCCTCACATATTTTAATAAGGTTATACTTCTAACAAGGTATTTTCTTATTGTGGTTCATGATTCCCAATGCGGTTTTTCCCCTAACATAATTTCCATGATAAAAATATAGTGCCAACTTGTGTGAATGTGCTTCAGATTTGTATATGCATGCATGTTTCATATTCTATTTATTCAGATCATATTTAAGGGTACACAAGTTAGAGGGTTTTGTGGCTCAAGGGTTTGAAGTTTAAAGTTTTGGTAACAACTAATTCAATCTCCCTCCCCCTCTTAGTTGTTTATTGCCATAATATTAACACAAAATAATGACAACATTAACTTGATTAAACTCTTGCATGTCCATGGGTTCATCACTAGAAGGGAGAGTAGTAAAGGAATTATTAATGATATTATCCTCTCCTTTCAAGGTTTCCTCCTGATTAATATAACTATTAGAATGGAGACTAGAGACGTCCATTAATGCTTCATCTCTAAAATGGATTGCAAATAAAGGTATTGTGTCCCTCTCTCACTCTAAAATATCCTCATAAAGTGAGGGTGTTTTAGGAGAAAGATCACCATCATATATGAATGTGTCCTCTCTAGATGGACTATAAGAAATGCCAACCATTATATCATCTTCTTTTACAAAATTTGATTGATGAGGAAGAGAATAATAAATATCATTGTCCAAGGGCTCATCCCAAATAGGGAGATCATCAAGGATAGTGATATCACTATGAATAAAGAACACTTTAGGAGAGGAATAGTCATGACTCGCTAAAGTTTGATCCTTAAAGGGAGAGTCATTGAAAGAAATAAAAGATAAAGTATCATGAGGGGAATCATCATCCCTAACCAAATTACCCTTATATATAAGGCTTATACTAGGAGAGGAGTTAACATCAATCTATAACTCTTATCCCTAAATAGGAAGATCATTGAGAGAAATATTGAAAGCATCTTCTTTCTCTAATATATCCTTATAAGGTGATATAAGAGAAGACAAAGAAAAATCACATGTATTAAATTGATTCTTTCTAGTGGTAACATAACGTAAAGACAAATTGATGGGAGGATATTGTTTTATCTCACAATTGTCAGAATGGTTTTTGGATAATTCCCTAAACAATTGTTGCAACGTGAGGAGAAAGAAAGGAATGCATAGAAATCAATAAAAGGTAACAAGAATTCATGAAATGATGTATTTTTTTTAGCTTATAAATATAAATGCAAGATGTAGAAAATGTGTGATAAAAACAATGTATACAAAGTAGATATAGACACTAAATCAAAAGTATGATAGATCTAAATACATATAGTAGATGATATCTAACTAACAAGATCAAAAGATGTAATGTTATGAGTCGAGCTCAACAAAATGTATAATGGAGGTGAACCTAGGTACCCAGATGCATAGATTGTAGTAATATTATGTAAACACATACAAAATAGATCTATATATCTAAATGAATAGAAAAGAAATCTAACACAAAAATCAGAATGGAAATGTAAGAAGTCAGGTTCACATAAATGTATAATGGAAAATGATGAGAAATCAAAGATGTAGATCACTCACCAAGATTTTATATACATTGGAAATACAAACCCTCGTAAAGAGAATCTGATTAACACAACCAAAAAGATGATGGGTGTTCATGCAAGATCTATTCTCAATGAGGATTTGATTTCCTTAAGAGAAATTTGATTTGATAAAGGAAATACAAGGGAAAAGAAGTAAGCAAAAATGCACTTGGAAATGAGATGAATAAGATGGTACTTTGAAATTGAATTTAACTCTTGTCAGAATGTCAGATCCTAGTGTAACTTCAGAACTAGAAAAATGAGACCTATATCTTTCTGCACCACAAATTTAAATAAAAAATGATAGGGACAACTTGATTTTTGGGGATCAAGTAAGTTTTTTAGGAAAATTCGAGAAGTACGTTGACTTGTTCCCAATAGCTCCAATTCTGATGAAATTTTTTAGGTTTTTGAGTCAATACCTGTACCTCCTAAATCTAGATTTGCAAGTCCTGAAACCTATTCCTATACACAAAAATTGGGAAATGGGTTGTGGAAAGGAGTTTGCCTTGGTCAAAGCCCTGTTTAGGAATTAACCTTAAAATTGAATTGAAATTGCATAATGAAAGATGAAAGATCTTAAATATGAATCACCTTATACCTTGATGATGCAATGCATCTTTGGATGTGATCACAAGTGTTGATGCAATAGCTTGTGCTCCACAAAAACCTAATGATAAATCATGAAGCCAAAGAATTGAATGATGGGGGTTGTAGTTTTCCACAATTATTGATGAAGGAAGAAGAATGCCTTGAATATATTGACGATTTTATTGATTGTTTGATTGATTGGTTGGATCCATTCTCCATCTTTCCTCTTATTCTTGTTATTGTTATAAAAGATTGGAAAAGAGGGGCCTTTATATAGATATTTCAAAGTGAAACCACCTTTAGGTCTACTTAGAAAAATGATAATGGGCCACATATCTAGCTTTAGGGAGTGTGAGACTATAAAATCTTTCCCTTAAGATTTCAAGTGAAAATGTCAGGAACATGCCACAAAAAGGACATGTTACTAGGAACATGCCATAAAAATTGACATGTACTCGAAAAATCATCATGTACCCAAAATATCATCATGTTCCTGGAAAATTTTAGTAAAATTTTACAGAGAGAATGTTGACAATCTCCAGGCCCTAAAAGATAAATCATGCGAAGATATGAAATCGGTAGATCTGTAAATCATGCCTCAAAATTTAAAACGGGGTAAGACCCATCTTAGTGATAATCATTTAAGAGAGGTCTCATAATAATAATTTAAATATTTATTTAAATTAATTAAGGTCCAATGAGCCTTAGAGGAACACAAAATCAATGTGGGAACCTATATACACTAAAAATGAGCACCTAATAAGGGTGCTTAATTTTTAGGATGATACAAGACCATAACCTAATTATGTTGGTTTGGGTTGATCAAACTAAAAGGGGACTTGTTCCTTTCCCCTATGAAAGCATTTGGTCTACACATGAAAAATTCATGAACTATATTAAAAATTGGTAGATCACCCCTTTCTAGGGTACTACTATGTATAGGGCCAATAAATTGAACCTTATAAAGGAAAAGGTTAAAGGTTGGAATAAATTCACCTTTTGTGATATCATCTTGGGGAAGACATAGATAAACACTAAATTGACTAACGTCCAAATAAAAATTTGTAATGTGGACCATGTTGAGGTGACACATGGAAAAGGAAGCCTTGAGGGGAAAATGGAAAGAGGACTTGAGAAGGGAAGAAATCTATTGGAAGAAAAACTATAGAGTCTAGTGGTTGAAAGAGGAAGACATGAAACTTTTTTTCTGCAGTGATTGGAGTGTTTACAAGTTTATTTTTCCAAAAGCAAGTCAAAATAATCCAGATTTTACAAGTGGCAGGATTGCACCAGGAATCAACCGGTTTGCACCCTAGTCTGTCAACATGTCCATGTCATAGAGAAAGGTTTGATATACTTAGCATAGTCACTATCAAGCTCATTCTCATGGGTTTTCATTTGATAACCAGTGGGATTACTCTGAGAAGTGGTGAATTTTTTGTTGTTTGTTTTTAGTTTTGTAGTTTTGTCATAATTTTTGTGCTTATTTTCTAACCACTATTCTATTTTATGGTTTTCTCTAATTGGTTTTGTAGATTTCGTGTGTAGAAGACCCCATTTGCCACAACTTCTAACCATTTGATCATAGGTTTGATCAAGAAAGGGGTGTTATTTGAAACAAATCTCATAAAGTATTTTGGATTAAAATACGACATTTTCATTCATTGGTTTTTTTTTAAGTAGGCATCTCATTTGGGATTTAAAAGAGACGCGTGTTTATTGTGTTTGGTGCATTAGGAACACTTATGATAACCAAGATTGAACAAACATATCCTCTCCCCTCGCCTCTATGGATCTTGGGTGTAAGACAAATTTGTTCAATCTTTTAGAAGGCCTACCTCCCGAGTACTTTAGCATAGCCGGTGAGAAGGAATGACCCAATTAGTAATGGGCTAACGCCAAGCTCTTCCAAGCCACTATAAAAAAAAATTTGGCGTTGAAAACCATAGGTAACGAATAACGTTATGTCATGATGAGATTCTCTCTTAGTACCTATGTGGTGCATAAGAACCTATAGAGTGAAACCTTTATAGGTTGAGAGATCCCCCTAACAGGTATAATCTGGAGCAAGAATAACCCTTCAAATGGTTGGTCAAATTAAATACCTTAATTTAGTTTCCAAAAACCCATACAAGTTGACACAAGGTTGGTGATACATGCCTTCTTAGATATACCTCTCATGTATCCCTCTTATTGAGATATAAAATTCATCGAGATCTTATGATATTAAGGAATCTGATGCTTGGTAGCCCTAGAAGTGTGTGTCGTGGAGGGGATTCAACAGTGCCAAGAATCTATGTATCTGATTTGAATGAGATATTTTATTGTAAGAGGATTCAATGAGTATTGTCATGACCATCCTAAATTGTGATGTGTCTAGAATCTATTGAGTCAATCATTTTTTATGTTTTGTGTGAGGGTTTACAAGTTTCTTTTGCCAAAAACAAGTCAAAATAATCCAAATTTTATAAGTGGCATGATTGCACCCAGAATCAACGGGTTTGCACCCTATTCTCTCAACAAGTCCATGTCACAGAGAAAGGTTTGATATACTTAACATAGTCACTATCAACCTCATTATCGTGGGTTTGCATTTGATAGCCAATAGGAATACTTTGAGAAGTGGCGGATTTGATGTTGTATATTTTTTTTTTGTAGTTTTGTCATAATTTTTGTGCTAATCTACTAACCCCTATTCTATTTTATGATTTTCTCTAATTGGTTTTGTAGATTTCATGTGTATAAGACCCCATTTTCTACACCTTCTATTCATTTGATTGTAGGTTCGATCAAGAAAGGGGTGATATGAAAGAAATCTCCTAAAGTCTTTTGGATTAAAATATGACATGTCCATTTATTGTGTTTGTTTTAAGTAGGCATCTTGTTTGGTCTTTAAAACAAATGCTTGTTTGTTTTGTTTGGTGCATTAGGCACACTTATGCTAACCAAGATTGAACAAACATATCCTCCCATCACCTTTGTGGATCTTGGGTGTAAGAGAAATTTGTTCAATCTTTGAGAAGGCCTACCTCCCGAGTGCTTTAGCATAGCCAGTGAGAAGGAACTACCCAATTAGTAATGGGATAATGCCAAGCTCTTCCAAGCCACTATACAAAATGTGCTGGTGGTGAAAATGATAGGTAACGAATGACATTATGTCGTCATGAGATCCCCTCTTAGTACCTATGTGGTGCATAAAAACCTACAGAGTGCAACCTTTATAGGCCAAGGGATCCCCTAACAGGTATAATCTGGAGCAAGCATAACCCTTCAAATAATTGGTCAAATTAAACACCTTGTTTTAGTTGCCAAAAACCCCTACAAGTTGACACAGGGTTGGTGATACATTCCTTCTTGGAGATACATCTCATGTATCCCTCTTATTAAGATATAAAATTCATTGATATCTTACGATCTTAAGGAATTTGATTCTTGGCAGCCCCGAGAAGTATGTGTCATGGAGGGGAACCAGTAGTGCCAAGCATCTATCTATATTATTTGAATGAGATATTTTATTGTAAAAGGATTCAAAGAGTATTGTTATGACCATCCTAAATTGTGATGGTTCTAGAATTTATTGAGTCGTTCATTTATTTTGTTTCGTGTGAGTGTTTACAAGTTTTTTTGCCAAAAATAAGTCAAAACAATCCAAATTTTATAAGTGGCGAGATTGCACCCAAAATCAATTGGTTTTCACCCTAGTTTATCAACATGTCTGTATCACAGAGAAAGGTTTGATATACTTATCATAGTCATTATCAAACTCATTCTCATGGGTTTGCAGTTGATAACCAGGGAGATTACTCTAAGAAGTTGCGGATTTGCTGTTGTCTATTTTTAGTTTTGTAGCTTTGTCATCCAACAAGTTTTCCCTATGAAACCATGATATTACACTTCCTTAACTCTATTGACCAATATTTTTCATCTAGTGGAACTGCATTTACCTTAGTTTGTCAGTAAAAATCCAAGAATCAGTGGGATTTCTTTTTCAATCCACATTTTTTCTTTGTTTAGAAACCTGCCTAACATCTAGCAGGTTTTCTATGTTGAGTGGAAGGTTTTCATTGTATAGTAGAATGTTTGTTGTTTTGTTTGGTTATGTTATCAAAACTTTCCAAAATCTAGCCCTTTTGTGTACTAGCTACTTTGGATTGTCACATTTGTCCTCAATTTAGCTATTTGAAAAACTTTTTGAGGTCCTATTTGTCATTCTTATGATTAATCCAAAATCATGTCATTATTATAGTTAATTTGGTCCACCTAAATCATTTTTCATTTGCATTCTAGTTTACACTATCAACTCTCATCTCACCTAGGTCAAGGGTTTACTCAGCTATGGTCAAGACTAGTCAACTCAAATTCGATCAAAGATTAAACCAAACTTCAATCAAATCCCATAAATCACATAAAATCAAATCAAATTGAGTTGCAACCACATCAAATCAAGTCAAATTGTTCCATCATCTAAGTCTAATCAAACTTCATATCCAAATATTGTATCTAAGGTCAAACCAAAATTACTTTGATACTTATACTTGGTCACGCCCTTTTTGAGTAATGACAACTCACATCTTTAGTGATTGTTATCATTCCTTTTGGACTACATCGTATCTATGGTTATTTAACCTTTTTATTATAACCTCATCGTCTTGAGCTAGAGATTTCAGTTGTATCAATTTTATCTCATTGTTTGATTGCATCCTCTTGAACAATTATCTTTGTCGCACTACTTATTGAGTACACATTCTCATACCATCATATCAAGTTATCAACCAAGGTTTTCCTAGATTCAATTAATCAACCATCTAATCATTTAATCATCTTTGATCAAAATAATTACATAAATCGATCAAGCTCATTCAATATACCTCATCAAATCATTTGATTAATTATATTTCCTCGACATTAGAGTTTCACTTCATCACCCGTTCCTTGCATATCATTTGTTCATGCCCATTAGAACTAGATCTCAATCAAGACATGCAATGGAACAAAAAATTCCACAAATTTATGTATTATTTCCTAATCCACCACATGATACTACTTCTAGTCGTCAAGTGGACGTACCTAGAAATGTAACAATCTATTTTGATCCACATAACCAAGTTATCCCATATGAGGTCATGGTAAATCAACTAGAAGGAAAAAATTCACAATTAATCCCATCGATCACTTCCTTAAAGATACAGATAATGCTCAAATGGTGGAAGACATCATTGAGAGTTGTAAAGACATCATCTTCACAAACATGGTAGGCAAGGGTATGACCCTTTCAACCTTCATTACTTCAGTGGTAGTGGCACCACAAGGAACACCTCAACAAACAACATCTCAACCATATGAGGCACCACCTACCTAACAAACAAAAATACCTCATCAAGTCCAAGGTACTCATACCACACAATCCACCTCTTCATCTACATGACACATATCTCAATATTCCATGTAGGCACATGACATCCTGACACAAAAAATACCTCAAAAAATCCCGCAACCACATCCTCATGCATCTACATAGAAATTACAATAAGGGGACCCATTTGCAACAATTCTTCCACCTCATCTTGGTAAACTTGGACATCTCTATGAACCATTCTAAAAAAAATTAGGAGGATCCATCACACATGTGCCACTTATCGCACCATCTACTCAACTTTCTACCTCGATGCCTATAATTCCATTGATACATACAATCACCAACATGGTACACATCATGACATTCCCAAATTCACATGAGGTTACACAACCTCTTAATGTATCAATTGCAAAATCACAAGCATTTACTACAGGTATGTGAGGCTATTGGCCTCCTCCCACTCAGACCATGGTTGGGGCATGATGGGCACTGCAAAATTAGTTGTTCTATTTCCAACACAATCTATGCCACAATAGTTAACAATGATGCACTACATTCATCAAGTGAATGCACCACCAGTGGCACCACAAAAACATGTGATTTATTTACAAGCACCTCCATCTTCCCAAGTGGCAATGCAAGGGTAAAAATTATCAGGTGGTGCTATTGTTCATCCCCCATTATACAACCCACAAACTAAAACATATTATCTAGTAGATATATGGGGCAACTATCTTGCTAGCGGAACACATTATGCCATGCCACCAAAACACCTTGCATATCAATAACAATATAATGCTCAATCTCGTAATGTTGCTATCAATTATCAATGACCCATGGTTCAACAAGGTGCATCCGACCAACAACAAACCCAATGTTTTCCTCAAAACCCATCAGGATACATACATCCCTAACAAATTCCCCATTAGAATGCTTATCGAGCACATTATCAATCAACCACACCTTCACAAAGTCCACACATGATGGGAGCCCAAACACCACACTTTCTCGTTAGTTAAATTGAATGAGAAAAATCAAAGCCACTCTTAAGGACCTTCAAAGTAATAACTTAGATAAAGTGTTCAAAAGAAAGAACTTCGCCCATATCCATTTGATAGGCCCATTACAACATTACCCTTTCCAAAACATTTTGAAATTCCAAAATTTGATAAATACAAGGGAAAGGCATATCCTCGTAACCATATCAAATAATTTTACATGGATTGCCAAGAAGTGGCATATTACGACAATTATCTCCTATGCTTGTTTCCAAAGAGTATTAGTGGTTGTTCATTGGAGTGGTTTTCTAAGATACCATTTGGTTCAATCCCCACTTTTGCTGATCTAGATCTAAAAAAATTATCGCTCATTATCATCATAACATTGAAGGTGATATATCTATGTTGGAACTTTGTTAAGATAAACAAAAGGATGGAGAAAGTCTACTTTATTACACACAATGATGAAGAGCCCTTACTGGTTGTCTCCCACGCACGAACTCTCCAACTCCCTATTTTCATCAGTAATCTACAATCCAAACTTGCTTATCTCATAAGGCTAAATTGTGCATGTACCTTCCAAAACATATAGGCTCATGGACCATCTATAGAGAAAGCCTTAATTGACAAAGGCATTATCAAATAATCCAAGGAGTTTCCCAATTGACCAAACAATGACAAATCATGTTATTGGAACTAAGCAAGAATGTTGTAGGAAACAATATTATAGATTCTAAAATGGCTCAAATGATAATGGTTGTTAAGACACCACCTACACAGATATATGTTTCTCCTCCTGTGTAACGGCCCTATGTCAATATGCCACATCCTCAACAACAAGCTTTCTTAATCCTCCAGTGTAGCCCCAACTTGCACAATCAAATCAAATTAATTTTTTATCGATTTCTTCACCATAGAATTGCCAAATGGGTCAAGGGAATGCACACCAATAGTTCACTCCTTTGGGAGAACCCCTTGATGTAATCTTCAAGAGAATGCAATCACATAACATGATTGTTTATCCATAAGTCAACCTTTTGATGAGTCTAAACCAAAATGAGATTGGTATAAAAACAACAAATACTATTGTTACCATCACATCAAGGGTCACACTATAAAAAAGTGCATGAAAATCAAACATTTGGCTCAATACCTTATTGATCAAGGCAAAACAATTAACTTTGATGCCACTACTATAAAATCACCAAACACTCATCTTGGGGTATACAAGAATGTCTTTCCTGAACATCAAAACAAAGCTAGCACTTTTAATGCTAGAGGGTCTTGCACCAACAATCACATCAATTATAACATTGTCCCATTTGAATATGGTAACACAATTGGTTGTACATCTCATGTGCATCATCATGTTAACATGATCCAAGTAAAAGGGGTAGACACACATTGTGTTGCTACTACTAGACAATCTCGTATGACAATTCTTGGTCTTGTAGCTCCAACTACTACACAAGATCTTGCATCATCATAGTATAATATCCTAGAGCATTTAGGAAAGACCCCTGTACAAATATCTATTTTGGATCTTCTAAAATCCTCTCCCATTCACCAAGATATCCTAACATGTACGTTGCAAGAGGCCCGAGTCCTAAGTGATATTGATCCTACCCAGTTCTAGACTATGGTAGCCCACCTATCTTCCACATATCACCTTGGTTTCACCCAGTCTAATGCAATGATACCTGATCCTAATCATATATGTTCTTTAAACATTGAGGTCATTATAAAGAAACACAAATTCAAGAGAGTCCTGATTGATAATGATTCTGCCCTCAATCTTTGTATGTTGGGATTTGTGACTTAGGAAGGGTACACTATCTTGGATATGCATAGTCAGACTATTGTACTATAAAATCTTATGATAATGCTGAAAGAAGTTTAGTGGGCATGATAAATATTCCTATGCATTTATGTCCAACAATGCACAATACACTATGCGATGTGGTTGCCTAAACCTTCTATTTAACATACTCCTTGGTCACCCATGGATTCATGCCATGCATGTCGCACCATCCACATTCCACCAATGTCTCAAGTTCCCTTATCAAGGCTACAAAATCACCATTCATGGAGATGCACAACCATTTGAATATTGTCGCGCTCTTGAGGCATCATCTCCATACACACCACTACCTTGGGATAGACATTGGAACACCCCACATCTCCCCATCATCCTCATATATGTTGACCCTAACGTTCCATATTTGTTTTTACAAAATAAAATACCTCCATTTCATCATCCTTTTCACAAATCAAGATCAATGACGCTAGCCATGGAGAGTACACCCTAGAGGGTACTTTCACTATAGGGATGCTACATCTTGATCCTCACTCATATGGAAATCCTACTAAAGAATAGAAAAAGAAGGAATAAATGGTCAAGGAATTTGGTCCCACAAAATTCTGATCTCTTCAAGAGCTCAATCGTGAGGTAAGAGAAGGGAACATAAATCAATAGATTTACAAAGATTCACTTAATAATAATGAGTCACGTCTGGGATATTTCTCATGAGTTGGCTACAAAAAAATGAGATTACTAAGGTGCGAACTTGGGAAATAGGAACAAGGAATGAGAAAACCACTTGACCCTCCTCACAATATTGAAAATCAAGGCCTTGGCTTTGGAAGTTCCTCAAATGATGCCTCTACTTTGGCTAGTGCCTCTCAAAACGTAGAGAGTAATTACTTTGAAATCGAAGACATACTTGAAGAGGTCGTCAAGAAAACATATGATGATATAGAGAGATCTTACTTACTTGGTACATTTATCCTATTAAATACTCTATCCTCCTCATAGACTTACCACTTTCCATCCCAACATTATTGACTGGGGACAAACTATTGTCCACCTTGACATGTTCCAAAGTGATGCAGCGCTCTTAGAATTCATGGGTGTCACTAAATGCCCACCATATATTGATCCCTCCCCGCACATAATATACAAGCTTGAATCTCTATCTTAGTTAGGGAAAGAGGATATCCTTAGCCAAAAAATTGAAAAATGAAAGAAAAATCAAGAGCTTGTTGGTGAAAACTTGTCTCAAGCACCTTGGAGTTCCAAAATAGTAAAGAGAAAGGGCATATCTTCTGGTTAAAACCTCATTGAGAAATCAAAAGATCTTGATCTTGTGGAACATTACATTGTAGTTAAAACAGATGCTAAGCCCATTAAACAAAAGCTAAGGAAGATGCATCCATGGTTGACTCTCCTTGTAAAGGAAGAACTTGAAAAATCATTGGAAGCTAAATTCATTTGGCCCATTAACTATTCCAAGTGGATATCTAACACGGTCCCATTTACCAAACCCAATGTTGATATTAGAATTTGTACATATTTCAAGGACCTCAATAAAGCATGTCCAAAAGATGATTTTCCACTTCCTAATATTGACATCCTAGTAGATTTGACATCAGGACATGAGATTCTCTCTCTCATGGATGATTTTTCTAGGTATAATCATATTAAGATTTTTAAGGTAGATCAACATAAGATGACATTCACCACTCCATGGGGAACTTTATGTTACCAAGTGATGCCATTTGGGCTTAAGAACACAGACACCACTTATCAATGCACCATGACTCTAATTTTTCATGATCTAATCCAAAAAGTAATGGAGGACTATGTTGATGACCTATTGACCAAGTCCAAAATATGAGTGGAACATCCTCCCATATTGGAATGTATCTATGAGCGTCTAACACAGTAAAAGTTGTGATTGAATCCCAAGAAGTGTATTTTTGGAGTTACATTAGGTAAACTCCTAGGTTTCATTGTATCTAGATGTGGCATTGAAGTAGATCCAAAAAAGGTAAAGGCTATATTAGAGATGCTTCCACCCAAGACATTAAAGAACTTGTGTACTCTTCAAGGAAAAATTAAATTCATCAGGCATTTTATTTCTCACCTTGTCGACAAATATCAACCCTTTACCCATTTGTTGAGAAAAGATACATCCTTCAAATGAGACATTCCCTGCCAACAAGGTTTTGATAAAATAAAGGAATACTTGGCATGTCCATCTATTTTAGTACCACTTGTGCCAGGGTGATCATTGCTTTTGTATATCTTAGTCATCTCAGTGACATTGGGGTCACTTCTTGTTAAACATGATGACCAAGGTAAAGAAAGAGAAATTTATTACATCAGTCGTACCTTAGTCGATTATGAGATCAACTATATACACCAATTGAAAAAGCATCTCTAGTTGTTGTATTATGCTACCAAAATCTTAGACATTACATACTTAGTCACATGGTACATCTCATTTGTAAGATCGATCCCTTGAAATACTTTCTCTCCAAGACAACTTTCACTAGTTGTATGGAAAAATGGGTCATGCTTCTTAATGAGTTTTATGGTCAATATGTAGACAGTAAAGCAATTAAAGGTCAGTAATCACATAGATCACCTACCAGATGCACCTCTTGTGGATACTTATCTACTGGTTGCTGAATTCCCTGATGAGTATGTTTGTACTATCCAATCTTAAGTTTAACCTCAATGGAAATTATATTTTGATGGTTCCCATACACAGAAAGGATCGAGTGCAGGTATTCTCTCCATCACTCATCAAGGAGACTTCATTCAAAATTTATTCAAGATTACCTTTGTGTGTAACAACACCATTACAAAATATGAAGGTCTCATCACGAGTCTTAAGGTTTCTATTCAGTGGAATATCAAGGAACTACAAGTCCTTGACGACTCTCAGTTGGTCATATGATAGGTAAATGATGATTATCTCACCAACGATGACAAGTTGTTGCCATATAAGAGAATGGTAGATGATTTGAAGGAATTTTTTGTCTCCATCATCTTTGATTGGATTCCTAGAGTATAAAACAAAGTCGTAGATGCAATAGAGACCATAGGGAACTTCATAAATTCAAGTGGTATCAATAAATTCAAAGAACTTCATAATCACCACTTGCATAAGTAAAGTCCCCCTTACTTCCATTATAACTAACATTCTAGTTTGCAAGGATAATAATGATAAAATAATACTATTTTTCAACCATGGGCATTTAAGTACCCACCCCAAGATGTATGGAGACCTTGTAGCTTCATACATTATATTTGCAAGTATAATATCACAATTATTCTAACAAACTAGTCAATTTATAAACCCTAGGGTTGTGTAAGATTAGAGGGATTCAACAAAAATGTAAAGAAAAATAATATTTTCTTGATTCTAATGATGACTAATCTAATAAGATGCATACTCCTACTCGTAAATTAACCTCTAAACCAATAGAAGTGAGTTGAGGTGATAATCTAGAATTAAATTTTATCTTTTAGGAAAGTAAGCATGATAGATAAGTTCTAGGTTTGAAGAAGAAAAATTTGACGTATGGTTACTCTACCTTGAGTTCAGGAATATGAGCTCCTTGTTAGTGTTTTACTTTATATTTTGTGAAATATTTTCTATAATTTAGATCACTTCCCTGTCCACCAATACATGCTTTGGTGCATAGATTTGATACTACTAGTTGCATACTCTACTCTTCTATTTAGTTAATTCAAGTTGATGTATACATTTTCTTATTCGATTGCTAGTACTTATGAACGTGAACTCATGATGTTTATTAATAGGAATGCTGATATTAATGAATAGAATTAGAGAATTGTTGGATTATTATTTAAGGACAAGTTTTTTTAGGTCAACCTCCTACCCCTCACCCTACTTTAGTCATGATAATGATTGGCAAAAATTTTTAGCCATACAAAATCTCATAGGATGGATATTTAGATTTTGATTTGAAAGAGTCCTATAGTAGATGATCCTTGACCATTTGGTAGCTAGAATATGCCTAGAATTGGCATTATCTAATTCCCACTTTTGTTTCTTCCATGTTTGTGTCCATCCAAAAAAATCGGAATTGGAATTTTGAAATTCCAATTTTGCCCCAAAATGGGCATATGCATCTTCCACTTAAAAAGGTGGAATTGGAATTTCGAATTCCAATTCCAATTTTTCTAAAACCAAATTTAATATCTTGTCAGATCCGTGACTCCTCCAAACCTTCATTCTGAAACACATTGGTATATTATATTGCTATATACACACACAGGTGTGTATATACACACATGTGTGTGCCTGTCTGTATATAGACATGCACACACATGTGTGTGTATATACATACACGTGTACTTGTGTGTACACACACACACATATATACACACACACAAGTGTGTGTATATATATTCAAAGAAATTAAGAAATAAACAATTAAAAATCCTTATGCATCTTCTCAGTCATCTTCCGGGTGAACCAAACGGGTCCAACCCATATTCCGGAAATCATTTTAAGGATAAGTATCTTCCAGAATTGCAGCATCGTCCATAATTGACTATATCTAGCATTTGGTATTCTAGCACCCAAACGAGCCCTAAGAGAAGAGATGATATTTAGGTTTGAGATAATGTGAACTAAATACAATTAAATGTTTTTAAGTACAAGGTCATAGTGATTATCACACAAATGTATACTTTGTTGGCTCTTGAGAGAGTCAATGAAATTTGAATTTGAATTTTAGAAATTTGAGAGTCAAATCTAGAACCATAGAATCAATCTCACACTTGCATAAATGACCCAAGACGATGGATTAGTGAAGTCCATGCAAAGAACAAATGTCTTATCATGGTATGGTATAATTAATCTGGTTCATATTAAAACAAAAACAAATATGATACAAATAATTGTATTTGAATGCATATAACAAGAATAATTCACATAAATTATATCATTTATCAATTAATGTCGATAAATGTTATACAATCACAGAATAGGGGTGAGACTATCCGTGTACATAAAAACCCAACTATAAATCTTGGAATAATTCATAAATCGTGATTATTAAATATGTAAAGTATTAATTAGCTACCGCCACCGTCCATGGAAACACATTGTAGCATTTCAAGGAACGAGGCTAACAATTCAACCTTCCTAGGCAAGTCGAGAGCTACTACTTTTTATGGCTGCCTTTTAATGCCCGCTTTGCATTTTAAATAAATTTAAATTAACTGTATACAAATAAATTTTTAAATTTTCTCTTCTTCTCAATTCTTCTTTAGATATGTAATTTACTAAGAGAGGGTCTCTAGCACGATAATATCTTGTAACATATGATTTTATTTTATTTCTGATGTAGAAACATAGGCTCCCAAGGAATGGGGGTCTCAAATTTGTGATGTCTGAGAAAGACAACCAACCAAGATTGTGTAATCTATGATCTGGACTTATAGTCCCCGACAAGACTAGAGGTTTTCGTAGCTCCATTCTTTCCTAGCAATTGTAATATCCTTTTATAATTAATGAATAAAAATCTTTAACTTCGACCATTTATTGATAAAAAAATAAAAATTAAATATAAATAAAATTAATTTGAACTTTTTTGTATCATTAATAATTTTTAATAGGAGATTATTAAAAAATAATAAGTTTGTGATAATTACTAAAAAAATACAATTTTTTAAAAAATATTATATAATATTATAATAAATAAAATATAATTATCTTATTCTTTTTTCCTTTTTCTTATAGAAAATTTCAATGTTATTGAAGTATACAATGGAGTGAAGGTAAAGTATATATGAAAAAGTTGAGATGGACATTTAAATTTCTCATAATTCTTTTTGACAGACGGCTGGTAAATAATCATGTGATTTTATGCACTACCAAAACGCCACTCATATGAAAACCCCAATAACATCAAACATCCGTTATAAAAGTTCTGATATCAATCATTAACGGTATATTCACCTTTGCACACGAAACTTTACGAACACGGGACATACCAATGTTGTCCAACTATCTGTTTCTTGACCTACACGAACCTAGGTTAAAGTAAGCCGTGTTGTATTTGTCCTTACTTCCACGTGGAACGAGTGAGCATTCCGCGTTCATTCAGTTTTGAACTCTTATATGCCGTGCAACCAATACTCTCGTGTTCTTCAAGAAAGTAAATTGCCGAGGACGTTATCTCACCTTTACTGCAAGTTTTCCTTGCAAGCAACCATTAAACTATACAAGAAAAATGACAGTAATCTGTACAAAAAATATCATGATGGATGGGAGATTCGGCATTAATTTACTTAGAAACGCTTTATTGGATGTAAATAGAAAGACAGGATCTTCTAATGTCAAGAGCTTTACAAATTTGAAGCCGAAAAATGGAACTTCCAACCAGTGAAATTTGGAGTCGCAGCGCTGCAAGATCCATAATAAATGTGAAAATTGCTGTTATTTAAAGGTTGCCTGAAAATTCTAATTCTTCCATTCATTTTCAGAGAATAATGATTTATTTGACGGATCTCTGGATTTTTGCCGTTAATGTCCTCTGTCTTTCATGAAATTATGTCGCAGGTGTACTAGTGTAGTAAATTTTGAGGATAAAGCTTAAAGGACAGGGCAGCTAAGGGTAGTTGCACAAGTTGAAGGCAGAATTTAAATCGAAGAGAATGAAAAGAAAATTTGTCTGAATATTAGGTAAGTCAAAGTGCCAGATTTTTCCGAATTGCATTTTTTTCAGGGAAAAATGAGTGCTAAGAGAGAAGTTGTATTTGCAAGATGAATTGTGGATGTACCGGGAATAATTTAATTCTCGCTGACGTGTGATAGAGCAAGGCAAAATATGGGATACTTGCGGTGGTGCTGTGAAGGGAAAAGCAGGAGCGCACGCGCTGAGGTCGCACGATATATTTACTCATTTGTATTTCTCATAACAAACTTGGTGGCGTGGCTGGTTCGGGATTACAGTCACAATGAATTAGCAAAGCTGCACTGTAAGTTTTCCTTCTTGGCTTTGAAAGAAATCAGGCATTTGCTTTTGCAAAATTTTAAAATAAGAAAAAGTTTGAGATATGATGTGCATAGCTTATTTTAGATTTCAAAATTTCAAAATATTAAAATATTATATTTTATTTCATTTTCATTCAAAGATTTTATTATTATTCGAAATATGGTCTGTTTTCAATTTTGCTATTTAATTTGCAAATAATTTAATATTAAAAATATCATTTTTTTTTTGTATTGATAATAAGAGGATCATAAAGTTTTGTACAAAATAGAAACGGACAAAAAAAAGGCATAGCCTCAATAAAGAGTATCAAAAAATAACAATATTAATGATAATATATTTTATTTTTATTGACTCTTTCAAATTTGTAAAAGTATAAGGTTGAGCATCATTTTTATTGCTCTTTCAAATTTGTAAACTATGCTTCAATTATTGTACTTGCCTTAGGCAATATACTTTTTTGTTTGGAGGCTTTCCAAATTTATTTTTTTCCCATAGTTTTTAACCATAGTTTTGTGAAATTGGTCTTTTAATTTACAATATAGTATATTTATGAGATACATATTTTGCCTCTTTTTTGGTGGAATATTGTAAAACATGAATAAAATTAATCTAACATTGAATCTAAGTCATATCTTTTAATAAGAAGGTGATTTGTATTGTGGAATATATATTGCCCCAAACCAAACTTCCTTACTAATATAAGATCATTTTAAAATAAAATAAAATTATATAATTATATTACAAAATTCTTTTTAAACATTTCCATCTAAAATAGTATTTGCATGTTTAAGATATTTTTAAACCAAGTCCAACATGAGAAATGGAATGGAGCACTATTTTTTATTTGATTGTTAAGTTATCTAAAAAGAATAAAGGGTGTGAATCATATCTTGATTTAAAATAATAATGAAAGAAAATTTTAAGTAGAAGAAAGAGAATGTGGATGAAACAAAAAATCAAATAGATTAGTAAATTGAATATTATACAAGAGTATCTAAACATTAATGAAAAACTTAAGATGTGTAAGAAAAAATCAAGATAGTCATAGGAACAATGCATCTTGAATGGAAAACATTATATTAGAGAATTTAATCTTAACCATGCACAAAAAAGAGTATATAAGAAAGTAAAAAGAAAACTAAAATATTCATAATTATTTAATGTAATAAAAATTGAATACCACACTGTAAACCTAATAACTTCTTTAAACCTAATAACTTCTTTAAATACTATAGCTCGTATAATCTTAGAAGTAAGAAAAATGGACAATGCCCAAATATGTTGCCTCCACACTTTAAAATTTGTGAAAACTAAATAACATGGTGTCATGGATTATACAACATGCAAGAAGATCTAGATCAAATAAACCCTTATTTTAGTTTTTAAAAACTGACTACTTCACTTCTAAAGACGCTCAAAAAAGAAAACTTTTTGACTAAAATTCATTAAAAATAAAATTTAAGCTAATAGGTAAATTGCAATATCATCAATTAAATATAACTGAACCGACACTGAGAAGAAAACGCTCGTATGCAAAAACAATATCATTCTAGCCCTTAGATCGAATAAAGTGCTTGGTCTAATGGATATTATAGAAAGCTTTTAACGCATTTCGAACAACTCTGATCTATAACTTGTAAAGAATAAAGGGCCTCGGAAAATCTTTGACATAGGCAAGGACTGCCATTTCCAGAGTGTGTCCTAAAATAGTTGTGAAGTGTTGCAAAATTTCCGAACCTAGTCTTGAGCAACCTTTTTGATGGAACTGCATTTCAATTGACACCTGAGTCTAGTAATTTATTTGGTATTCATTACCATAGGCGATGATAAGGGTGCAAGGTTACATGTGATTCACAGTAACCGACATATATGTCATCAAGAGATGAGGAGGAAGTGAAGATTAGCAAGATTCAAAAAGCCGGATCAGTTTTCTGCAGCTGCCAGCATGAGCATACATGGTCAAATTCTCATTCTTGCTTAGTTACAAAGCCACCGCATTGTTGGAACTTGGACATTTTGTCATAACAGGTGCTCCCCTGTTGCGAATTATTTTCTTTGTAATCATATACATAAGCTGGGTTGTTTACCAATGTTTTGTTTGCTTGGTAAATCTTGGCTCGCGAGCTCAACTATTAAGATTTGTCATAGTTGGATTACGCGTAGAACGTGGATGTTACCCTACAACCTTACTATATGTTCGCTGGAGTGGAGTTATAGGTAACTTTATTGTAGTGAAGAGGGTTTGAGGTAGGGACACTTACCTACACTTTTACAGTGCGCCATTACTATTGCGTCAGAATCCTTTGGACAATAAATAGTATGGTATTTACTGATCAGAGATACCAAAACATTTCTTCTTGAATCTTTTCATGTAGATTTGATGGAATAACTTATGGTGTTGTTCACTGAAGGATATTTGATGGAATCCGGAATAGTAGTCATCTAGCAATTATTTTGCGGATTGATCCAACGTGTCCCCGATAGGAAAAGCTGAACTTTCTTACCATCAGAAGTTTTGAATTGGCAAAACTAATGAAATAATTTTTTAAAGCCGTTGGAGTGAATTCTAGAACCAAAACTAAAGATTACAGCTAACAAACCAAAGTAAGGGCAGGTATTTAGGCAGCTTGAAGGATGAATACTACTTCCTCTTTTTGCCATAGTTATAAATTTTTTTCCCTTTAGGATTCTATACCGAGATTGTGGTCCTAAAGAATGTAGGTTGTCTACTGCAAAGTGGGGTTGAGCACGGGATGCCCTCTACAAATGTGCCCTAAAACTTTCAGGACATGCCCTCCAAATTATTAGCTTGTTTATTGCTGTACCTTTGTGGAGAATGTGAACCTGAATTAATTTATTTACTGAAAATGTGCATTCTAACGGACTTCTGAAAAGCATTTCTGACAAATTTTTCTTTTAAGTGAAAGCTGTAATGCTTAAGGTATCACTACCTCTGCCTTCCAAGTGCTCTGCCACTTAGATTCTCTGCCTTCCCAAACTATCAATTTTTACATTCTAAAGCATGAGACAAATCATCAGGCTCTCGCACGAAATTCCTTATCTTCATTTCAAGGAATGCATCAAATGGGAACTGGATTACATACATTCATTTTCAGGCTCATATGCATAGCTAGTAATGCTCCTGGATGTCGATAACATCCTGTTTAAAAGCTTCATGTTATTGATCTTGAAGGACTGTTACTGTTGTGGCTTAGTGGTGCTACTTATTAATGGTATCTTAACATCAATCTCACAGTTGATAAAATTGGGTGGTAGTTTGTGATTGATTTCTGACACCTAACAGTTAAACACAAACAAGGACTCGCCTAAACTAGTGTAACAACTTGACACTTCATCAGCATGCAAGCAATGTATATATTTCAACCCGCAGTTGTACAGATGTAAATGGGATCCCATTTCTTTTCATTCTTTGGCAATGGGGTTGGGGTGTTTTAGAGTTCAGTCTTAGGCACATTCTTTCTTTCAATTATTTTGAACTTGCCACTGTGTTTAATCCCATTGATCTACTTTGTCAATCGTGGAGATTGTACTTACACCAAATCATACATTGCTGCATAAATATCCACAATCCCTTTGTACACTTCAAATCAAACAAACCACGAAAAAGGGCCCGAGTGTTAGAGCCATATAATATTTTGGGTTTGAAAGTTGCCAAACTGCACATTTTGAATGGAATATTCTTGAAATAAAGTTGAAAGAACTATAACCGATGTATGACTATGGAAACGTATCCCTTGCACATCAAAGACTAGCTTCCAGTTGAATGATGGACTAGTAAACTGTACACATAGTATGTGTATGCTGTAGCATTCTCAATTTGTTCATCCTGATGTACAAAATGCATCTGAACTATAATGCTCACTGTTAGCAGGTAAAGATGACAAAACTCAGCCAAATTGATCCGTAATTAACTACAAGATTATTCTTGTTTAAATTAATGATCAACATTACTCTGCTATGTGACTTGTCTTTTCATCTAAATGATAGTGGAATTCCTTTGAGTTGGAGGTAGAGTCTGCATTCAAGCATGGAGGATGATTTACACTTGTTAAACAAGCAAGGACAAAGGCAAATTGCATCACAGAGACATAGATTTATCCTAGAATCCTCAAAGCAAGAAATATCAGCTGGAAATGTCAAATGCACATCTTCTAAGCTTCCTTGAAATGCAGGAACTATTACAAGTGTGAAAAAATCACTTTATGCATTTCCTAACTTGCTAGCGCTCTTTGAATACTTCCAACCAATGAGTTGTGTACTTTACATAGAACTTCATCTTTATACTGCACTCTCACTCATGTGTATTGTGCTTGGCAATTGGAAAATTGGATTGTTCTCCTCAGCCTCCTTTGAATCAATGCTGGGTGATCCTCCCTTTATTTAAGAATCATAGAATGGGAATTCGAAGAGGAACCATTGAACTGTTTATTTCACATTCTTGTTTCCCCTTTCATCAGATTGAAAGTTACATAAATGCCCCTTTAGGGAACCAGTCATTTCAAAACTGCTCCTCAAAATAAATTAGCAGTTTTAACACCATCCCTTAATGGAAGCTGCAATTTAGTATTGCTAGTTCTTCTGGGTTTTTTACTTACTCTAAAACTTTTGAAGTGATTCCTCTTAATTGTGTGTCATCTTTCACCTGATTTTTCTAGGTCAGACTCCACAGATCAGACCTCTTTTTTGACAGAGACACTTGGTTCTGCAAAAGCTTACTTTGAAATCTAAAAATAATTCTTCTCATCTAAAACTTATGTCCATGTGTCTGGATCAAGCCTCCCTCACATCTCCTTTTTCATTCTCCAAGGTGGTGGTCAACACTGAAGTGCTTTTCTATGAAGGTAGTGGTGCTCTCTCTCACATGCAACCTGCAAACCTAAAAAAAAAATAGTGTTTCCTTGGTGCTCTTTCCATAATCATCTTAATAGTTGTCACTACCTCTGCAACATTAAGCTGTTAGCTGAAACACCTCATGCTATAACCTCTGTGATGCACAAGATATACTACAATGGTTGCCATGGGTTAGAAATCATTTCACAACAATTGGTATGATGGCCTCTTCATGTTACAATCTGATTGATACAACTTGTTGCTGTGAATGAAACATATGCTACAATGGGAGCAAACCTACAATATACTTAAGGCTTCAAATGATAATATTAAGGTGATCATCGACAAATTTGAAGAACAAAGAGGAAATAAGGAGGATCGGCCACTGAATAGTGACAGGGAGAAGCTTCCAGAAGAAGGAAATAAGAAGAGGACAAGAGAGGCCGCCAAGAAGATGGAAAACCAGGAAGCTGACAAAGAGCTGGCCGACCTAAAAGAAGCTGCGGGTAGAATGACCGAGCTGGAGATACGGGCTGCTGAGATTCTCAGAGACATAGCCTGATTCGCACCCCTGGTTCTATGTTCCTGGTCTTTTTGGGGGTTTGTCCCTGGCTTTCTGTTTTTTCTGGGACTGTTATGTTAGGTCTGCCTGTTTCATTTTGGTTGTTACTTAACGATTATATGCTCTAGGTTACTTTACTTACTTCTGTAGGGTTTCAGGTACCCATCAAAACCTGTTTTCCTTAATCAAAAACATATGCTACAATGGATTTCACATACATTCTGGTAATGTTTAAAACTTTAAAGTCTAGTTCAAGTGCTACTTATGTTGCTAAAAGAACTTAAACTATACAGATCCTCATACTAGACACATGCACATGCTACATATGCGATAAGATTTTGTGCAAAATACAATGATGGTGGCTTTGTAATCAATCACTGTGATACTTTTATTATTTTCTAGAAGTGGATACCCAACCTCCTGCTATCCAAAGCTTCCTCTTTTGGAATGCTCTATTTCTTCCACTTTACTTGCTATGCACAATCATTGAGTAAATTGCTTCTACTTTCCATTCCCAAAGTTGCATTTTGTTTGCATGATCATCCATAATAAGTATAGTGTCTCCCTTACTTGCCAATATAAACAGAATTAGTTCCCTTTCCTTGCTACAACATAGAAGTTGAAATAAATTACATGTTAGGATGACAGGATTGCCATTCAAAGATTTGTATGCTTACCCATTGGAATATGTACATATTGCTAATTTTGCTAGAAACCATGTAATCTCATGTAACTGGGCAATCCACTTACCCTTTCTTGCTTTATACAACATGTGGTTCTGAGTGCCAATCTTCAATGAAAGAAATGTTAAGGCTGAAATTGACCCATTATGTTACCTTTTCTATCCTTCTTGTCCCACGTTGGTCTTCCAGGGGTCATGCTCTTCATTCTCATCCATGGCGAGTGAATAGTCCTTGCTTGCTCTGCAAGTGGGGTTAGCATCTTGAACATAACTAGATCCACCGAAATTTTTGGAATGCTATTCATATTGCCATAGAAATAGAAGCAACTCATCATTTTCTCCTTTAAAAATCAAGTAAATGCTCCATCCAAGAATTAAACGATAACCCCCTACCATTCAATGTTAGTAAGATTTTTGTGACAGCTGTTCTCTCCTTGATCCTAGTGTTTTGTATTCTTCTCCTTTTTTCCTAGTGGCTGTTCATTTTTGTCTTTGCCATGTTTTGAATAAAGCTTTGGAGCAATAGTTGTGAAATTTGCACATACTGAAATCAATTGACTTCTTATCTCCTTTGACTGTTACCTGACCTTCCTCTTCTCTTTGTCTTGAAGATTTTGTTTTTCTCTCTGTCTTGAAGATTTTATTTTTCTCTTCTCATCCTTGCTATGGAACATTGGCTCCTTCGATCTTGCACATTATTTTGCACTGGTTTCGTCTCCTGTGACTAGGACAAGGAACATGATACATGCATCCTTATGCAACATGTCCTTCCTTCTTGCAATTGAGAAGGAAGATGAACAATTTACCTTTGGCATACCTTTTCTGATTCCCACATGCTGGCTTCCTTCCTTCCTATGTCTACCTAGTGGTAAAGTAGGTGGAGTGTAATCTCTGCATTTCTTCTTTACTCCTCCCTTATCTGAAGGTTTCTTTGTTTTGGAAGGCTTCTCTACTTTCTTTGATCACTGCTTATGTTTGGGAGATTATCTACAATCATGCTGAGCGTGCACAAAAATAATGATAGAGGAATTTTCACCTTCCTTTAAGTTTCCTTGGTTTGTGCTTGGCACAGACACTTCCTTTGAGCATTTACTAATCTCCATACTCCTCCATCCAAAGCCCTCATATTGAGGTCTTTACTCAACCATGATGGGTTTTAATATTCCTCAACTTTCCTTCTATCATAGCCCATTTGTATTAGTGGCTTGAAGCCTATACGGTTGAGGGACGGCTAAGGCGAAGGCGTCCCCGGCTGTCCCCGGGACGTATGACCGTCCCCCCCCCCGGAATTTTCGGTGACATCCCTGGGTTTCCAGGATGTCCCCTATTTTTTGGAAATGGGGGACGGGCTGGGGATGTCCCTTGGCCGTCCCCCCATCTTGGAAATGTCCCCAGTACGGGGATGGGGGTTTTTAGGCCCGGGACGCATCTCCAGGTAACCTCACGGTGAAGAAAACCAACTGGAATTGGCAAATGCACATCTTCCAAGCTTCTTGGAAGGTAGAAACAATTATGTGTGAAAACTCACTCCATGTGCTTCCTATTTTCCTAGAGCTCTTTGGCACTGAGTATTTCCAACCAAAGAGCTTTGTTCTTTACTTGGAACTTCACCTTTGTGCTGCTCTCTCATTCTTTCATGTATTGTACTTTGCAACAGGAAGATTGAATTGTTCTCCCAAGCCTCCAATGGTCCATTTCAACCTCCCATCCTTAAATAGATGCTGAAAGGTTCTCCCCATGCATAGCAAGGCTCTAGAATGGGATTTTGAAGAGGAATTGTTTAACCGTTCATTTCACATTCTTGCTTCTTTCACTGGGATGTAACTGACCCTTTCATCACACTGGAAATTTCTTATCTGCCCCTTAGGTAGCACATTTTTCAAACTACCCCTTTGAGAAACAGGCACCTGACAGAATTGACAATTTGTATTACCAGTTCTTCTGGAATGTTTCTGAGCCTTAAACTCATAATTGGTTTCTCCTACTGATGTATTATCTCTGTCCTAGTCATTATGGAGCACAGTATCCAAACTTTCCCATAAAATCTCTTAAAAAGAGCATTTAAAAAATCACATCATCAACAAAAGGAAGCGTGAAATTCAGAACACAATACATAAGATAACTATTATCTTCTTGTGACTCGTCACTTTGGAATTATTTGAGCTCATCTATGTACATCCCAAATATGGTTGGAGTGTGGAGCCCACTACTAGCCCAAAGTGCTCATTATACAGTCGGAAGGTTGTGCTTAATTTGGAAGCAGTCTACTGTGAAGTGGCAAAGTTCTATCATGGCAGTAATGAGCCCATATGAAACTCCAATATCGTATAGCTTCTTATGAGGCAATTCTTTCAAACTCAGTTGAAAGCTTTTCTTTAAATCCACACAATAATATACTTCCAATGATTCATTTTCAACTCTCAAACAAAAGCAACTTTTTAGTTGTCTAGTCTGAAACCTTTGCATTTTTTCCCAACTCGAATCACCTTATTAGCATAGCCCCTAAGGTGGTCTCCATTTACTCCAATCAGATGCTTTAAAATTTAAATTAACTGCAACAGGTTTTTAGAAGCAATCAATCTATTCAATGATAGAACTTATGTTGCATGGCTGTCCAAAATTCTGATAAAATTTTAAAAAAGTTAACCTAAGTTTGTGTGCTTTAATTGATAACTGTACTTCTAGGAAATACTCACAGGTCATGATGTATGAGGACATCACTTGTACACTTAGTACCCATGAAATTAAAAAAAATAACATTCTTTTATCCATTTTTCGTTTCTTAATCTTTTCTCCTGTTTGTAATTTACAACTTCTATGAAATTGACATGTCCATTATCTTAATTTGATTTTACCAAAGGCTAGTGATGTCTTACCACAATTACTTTTGTGCTTGTTTGTGCAGACTTGAAAGGTTGTCAAGGTGGCCATGACTGTTTAGGGACAGAAGGGGTTCTTCGTGTAAGCATGGGATGCTTTGTATCCTTTTTGTGCTAATTTTTATTTCAAAGAGAATTCTGGGGATTTTCTGTGTGGATTAATTTTCTGTCATGAAAATATCACACCTACTATCCAGTGGATGATTATAATTAAAATGAAGGAGTCCATTTATTAGGTAAATATATTTTAGTGATTTTAGATTTAAGAAGCTTTCCTGAGTAAGCAAACAATGTGCATCATGCTTTGGAAATATGAAAAATCAACAATTATTCTTCTGCTTTCTACATTACAAACTTCTATGTTTCCACAGCAAGGAGTCCTTGACAGGATTCTAGATATTTCATTTCTTTATGTTTATTACAACATTTGGAGCAAAAAAGCTGCAATGTTACCGGGATTCATGGCATTCAGGATTATGGCATCTAAAATTACTTATGTGGATTTCCTTTATGATAATTCCTTTTCTGTTTCCACCCACTGTCATTCAGCTATATGGTTAGTTATCTTCAACTAGAAAACTTCATATAGCAAAGTGGTTTCATATTTTTCATCTTTTATTTAAATGTACTTGTGCATCATGACAGCTTGAAAAAATATATTTGAGGTTTTTGTTTAATTCCATGCGGAAGCAATGGATGTTCTAGAGTTTGATTTGTGTTAACATATTCAAGCTATTTATATCATTCGATCATTCAAGCACGATTTCCGTGCTAACTTGTATCTTATTTATTTTTGTTGTAGGGGAAGCAGCACGATTTGGTGCAGGGTAGGTTCTTCATCTATCTGTTTCACAGAAAGAAGATCCATTCTTAGCTGACAAGTAGATAAATAGAGTACTTTCAAGCATCAATGCTGTATTCATTTTTTTCTTTCTTTTGATGTATCACATAATACTGGGAAACTTTTGGATTCCTGTTATGCCTTCTTTATTCTCAATTTGTTAGTATTCAATGCCATCTTTTAGACACCCAACTACCTTTCATCATTGTAAATCGATAATAATTCAGCATAAGCTGAATTGATTTATTTACCATCAAATATGCTTCCTTTAATGAGATCATTTACCTTAAGTCTTTTCAGATTAGATAGTCTGAACTATGTACAAATTGTGACTTTTGTTTTCAGTACCTTTCTTTTGATATTTCTTTAAATATAATTAGAGAAATTTTAATATGGATTATATACAGAAACTTGTTTTCAGAATGGAAATTTAATTGCTGAAGCTTTGTTCATTCATTTATTGGTCAGGATATTTCTGCTTATTCAACTTTTTTGCATTGTCAAGTTCATCACTTGGTGGAATGATCACTGGATGTCCGATGATGCTGGCCAATGGTCTCTCTCTCTCTCTCTCTCTCTCTCTCTCTGAATTTCTATTCTTTGCATTTATAATATTTTATATGCTTTAAAATATGCTACACATGTTTTCAGTTTAGTTTTTTGCTTCAAGTTAAATAGCTTTGAAATAGCAGGGGGACTTCTTCTCTTTCTCTATACTCCCTTTTTATTAGTGATACACTTTTCCTAAATTTCACTTTTTGTTCAACTCTTTGTTTGGAATATTTAATGCAAGTACATTTTAAGAAATCACATGGCTTTCACTCTTCCACAACTGTCCACTTACCATAAAATCCTGCAGCTGGAAGACTAAAGAAATGCTATTTATTCTAGTGGGTGCCGTTTCTCCCCATAATCTTCTATCAACCCTAAAATCATGGAAGGATTTAAACAATAGTAATCTATTTGTTATTTTTGTGTTATATGTTTCACCAAGTTTTGTTTTCTGCCATCTTGCCATGTTTTTGACCCTGAAATGATTTATCTGTAATTGAAATTTGGTTGCTTCGTAGCCGTGCAGCAGCAATAATGGTATCAACAACAGCCTACTCTGCCTCGGTGTGTGGAATCATATTGATGTACATATGGTATGCTCCAAAGGCATCGTGTTCACTCAACATATTTTTTGTCACATGGACGCTAATCCTTCTTCAGATAATGACTGGCATCTCTCTTCATTCGAAAGTATGTTTTGCCCTGACAACTCAATACTTGTACCATCTTCCATTAACATTATAGTTTATCATGCATTTCTAAAATTAGGACACATATAATAGAAAGCATGTGCTTTAAGATCTTCCATAGATGTGAATAGTTTTAAATGTTTCCTCAAAAGTGAACTAAAAGATTCTCTCAAAGTAGCAGCAAGCAGATTTAATATCCTCCTAGTCTAAGTGAATGGTTTTGGATAGCTGATATCCACATTTGAATGACAGAAAGCCCCTATACAGAGCATTACCCCTCGAAATAGAACCTAGTTTCAATATAAAATGTTGACTTGCCTAAGCATTTGGCCAACTATTGTTTGCAATGTGTCTTTTTTATTTAGTTGAGTGACACTTTCCCAAAAAACTATTCTGAATTAGAAAGCTAGTGTGTGTGCTAGTATGCACTTCATTACTAGAAATTCAAAGGAGGCTCCTATTAAAGTTGATGGTTGTATAAAATACCAAAACTGAAGTTGAGAAAATCCATCAGACAAATTAATTTTACGTATGAGGAAAAGAAAATGCATCTCTATTAACCATAAAGTGCAATAGACCTTAGATGATGAATCCCGTCTTGAAATTCATCAATTACAAAACCTCCCTCATTATGTATCAGTCTTCAAGATTTCATTTAGGGGCTCAAGATTCCTTAGGCTTGAGTAACGTGGGTAACACTTGCAATTGTGAGAAATATTTGATTGACTTTGAATATGTTACAGAATTTCATTAAGTATTATAGCTTTAAAGCCCATTCTTTACTTCAGAAAAGTACTAATTCATAACAAATTTCCTCTGGGAAGTAACAATATCAAAAAACTATATACATTGTAGTCAGTTTTGGCAATTTGAACTGAGTACAAATTTAATTTCTTGACCAGACCTGAAAGAAAGAAAAAATACAATTCTAATGAAATTATGTGTAAACTATTCCATGTAAAATCATGCATTCAGATTTAATGCATTTGAAACAAAGTCCAACATTAAGTCTCTAATTTGAATCAAAAGGAAGCCCAAAAGGTGTTTATAACTGCATTGTTGCTGTGAGTATGGTATCACATTAGGCCATAGCCTAAAAAAAGCTCATGCCATGTTTGACAATTACATAACGAGAGCCATGCAAACAAAATTGACTCTGAAGGATACAAGAACCACCAGTCAGGATTACCAGAGAGCCACAATATTTAGTTTGCAGGAGGGAGAATAGACATCTAAAATTGCAAAAATAACTAACTATTATTACAGCTGCACAGACACTGAGCAGGAAATACTGTAATACACGTGGAGATTGAAGAATAGCAGAAGACAATAATGAGCCACCAAAATCGATATTTTGCATGCTTCATTGTTCTGAGCTAAAAATTTAAATAAATCTACAGTGATGAGGATGTATGCTGGCTGAATAAAGGTTAAACACACAAAATGCCAAAAGGTAATTACAAAAATTTACTAGAAAGAATCCCATTGACTGTCAAGCAGATAAAACAAATTTAAAATGCTAAGAACAATGAAACAAACACAATTGTTGATGATTTGAAATCTTCAACAAAATCAAGAAACTTGCTGATGAACATTCTTGACTAAGACAGTTTGGACATAAAGGCTGCTAGCAACCACTGGGTTGAAGGCTGGCTAACTGATGTTAGACACATTTCAGCTGAAATTGTGTAAATTCCATTCCATTTTCCATAATAAGGATGCCTTAGCCAGTTTTTGTGCTAAATAATTCTAGATTTCTTGAAGCAGCAAACAGAGCATTTCTTCAGTGATTGCATATGGACCTTTCTCTAGAAGAATTAGGCATAAAAAAATTACTTCATTGCATGTTCCATAAATGCCTTAGCTGAGTTCGTCTTGAATGGTGAGAGCACAAACCCACCTTTTCATACATTAGGAATCACGTCCATTCTTCTTCTCTCTTCACCAATTTCAATTGGATGGGATATCAAATAAAACTAATGAGCCCTCCAATAATGTTAGCAGCTCTCACTCCCAGATAAAATGAAAAAGGATTTTGAAGCCCTCCAATAATGTTAGCAGCTCCCACTCCCAGATAAAATGAAAAAGGATTTTGAATTTTTCTTTTCAATCAAATATAATACACTAGCAGCATAGGTTTCCACTGAGGCATTAAATGTTGATAAAAAAAGAAATAACATCATACCGGTTAAAATGTAAGCATTTTCATAGTTGTTCAACATCTCATGATGTATCTCAGAGCCTGCAAGTTAATATAAAGTCTATTCAAAGCCATTCTTTCAACAATGAGTAACATGCGGAATGGGGGGATGAGTTTTGGGGAAGGGGGACCAAGGACATTGATTTGGGGATAATGGTTGGTGAGCTTCTAGGGTTAGCTCCTCCTATGGTGTTGAGGGGCAACAACCCTTGTAGGGGTCTAGGGGCAATGACCCTAGCGAGGTCGAGGGGCAGTCCCTCATGGGTTAAAGGGATAATGCCCTTAGTGCATTATTTGTTGTCATACAGACCAGGGTAAAGGAATAGAGGCCCCACCATCAAGCCTAATTAAGTCCTTTTAGACCACATGGACCTTCATGGCGCATACCATTTTTGTAATGTTATCACCTATGTTTTCTCCAACTCTCAAGTCCTGATATTTCTATATTTCTGTCCAAATTTTCGTTCTTCAAAGAACTAACAATAAAGTTAGAATTTGACTAGTCTAACGATGAGCGCTATGCATTTTTTATAGATTCTAAGTTTTTAGGGTGTGGGTGGGACCCATTAGATTATTAGGATTAGGGTGAGTGGTTCAAATTGTGAAAAATGCTTGTTTTTAAAAAAAAACCTTTTTTAAGTGCTAGATGTGGGGGATAGTTGTAGGTTTCTAGGATGTTCAAGGGACATTATTGAGTTTCTTGAGGGTCTTGGGGACATTCTAGGATTGTCTTAACATCCCTATCGTTGGGGGATGCCCAGGAAACTGCCTCTCTATGAGGGAGACATCTCAAGGACATCTCTTGCCTAGTGGTGGTGGTGATGGCATGGTAATTGGACATTTCTCTAGCGTCCCACCATCTTGGAGATTTCTTTATCTCCAAAAATGCCCTTCTTTGGTTGGGGGGCACTCCCTATACAACACTAAAATTCTGTTATATAGATTATCTCTTCTCCTCTTGCTTTTGTTCTTGCATATTTTTGGCCACATTTAGATGAATGTTTTCCTTCTCCACTGAATTAGACCTTCAAAAATCAGATGAATTTTATTACTCTTCCTTGTCCTAAATGAAATTCTCCAGGCTTCTATTTTTCTCTATTATTTCCTTATGTTTATCTTTCAAAAGATCCTCCATTGTTTTTCTAATAACATTTCTTCTTTATCAAAGTATTCTCCAAATTTTCATCTTTAACTAATTCAAATTTAGTTTGTGGAGCAAGTGCCTCCTCTTGCTCAATAACCACAATGACATATTCTTATTAGTGATCTTGTTTTGTATTCTCCCCACTCTGTCTTGAATTTTTTAGGAACTTCATTTTCTTATTGGGTTTCATAATGAATCACTTCTTCAAATTTTCTCTTGTTTCCTCTACCTTAGCTAGGCTTGTCTTTGAATTAATTATCTGTTTTAGTGCGAAGGTCACTCCTTGGCAAGATGATCATATTCATGACACAACTTGTGACAAAATGGAATGTAATTAAAATCTATTTGTTTCAACCATTTTATTCCATAAAAGTAGAGTGATATTTTATGGAGAAAATGCTTTGGATCCTATATCACATATATCTTACCATAATAAGCAAGGACACTAGTTGTAATCATCATTGAAGTATATACAAATTGAGAGATTAGATTCCCAACCTTTTCAAACACATTTTAACTTCGTAGTCATTAGGCAGGGCATACAACTTGATCTAACGTAGGTCTCTTAGTATTTTCTTGTGCGATTCTGAAGCCACAATGCCAAAACTTCAAAAAAAGTCTCACATTTTGGAGGAACTAAAGTACCTCTTGAAATATCATCTCTTTAGCGTCTTCAGCCATAAAGTACATAAAGAAATAGCAATGAGGATTGGAGTTTACATGTTCCTTAGGTTTTCCAGTTTCTTCATATATCCTCTAGAGATAGTTGGATCACAAGGAATCTATATGTTAACCCTCAAATACTTGAAATTGATATTTTTCTATGTTTCACCAAGATTTTGGAAGGAGTTGGAAAGGGATAGGGGGACGCATTCCTAGATTAGATTTTTTTAGGCCATTGTAGGGGATAGCAAATGACAGAAGATGGGGTGGCTATATAAGAAATAGAGATTTTTTTTTAGAATATAGGGAAATTTCAAATATTCATTTGATAACATTGCTAAGGAATTCATCAAATAAATTATAGAATCCTTAATACACAACATTAAAATTGAATTGAGAGTTCTCATTAGAGTTGAACAAATTAATAAATATCAAAACTCAAAATTTAATTGCTTGTATAATTCATAAACTTCATGTATTACTAATAATTCATTAATACCTATGTTATAATGATTGAAGGCTTAAAATTGTGTATTTCATCATTGGGCCAAAAATGTTTCTAAAGCTCAATTGTGATTACTACTGATGCAGTTAGTATATGTGCATAGATACATATTGTTAGTATACCTGTATATTCAGGGGTTGTATGTGCTTGTTTACTTATGTCAATAATGCAAGTTTTAACAGCTTTGATACATATTTTGTCTATTATTATTGTTATTGATTCCTTTTGTTACAAACAAATTCCCACTCAAACAACAAACCTAGCATATTGGGGCTAGCATGCATTGCAAATTTTCGAAATTAATCGTTAAAGTCTAATAATCATATCTATCATTTCTTGTGTGGATGCTTCTCCTAGTTGTAGGGAAGACCACATAGTCAGCCAAGTCTTCAATGGAGTTCCACCTCCATTGATCAATGCCACATGGTCTCCAGACTCTCCACCACCTCTCTTAATAGATGGTTTGCTTGTGCATTCGCCATGTATAGATATTTAGTTCTTACTAGGCCATATTCTTTGCATTGTCATTTATTAATGATGATTTTCAGTTAGTAATTATCTTGTGAGCTATATTCAAAGATGGGTTAAATCGTCATATACACTGTTGTCATAAAATATATAGAAGATTAAGTTTAAAATATGTTTGTAATCTAGGACCTTTTCTTAAAAATAATTAAGTGCATAGCCATGGGGATAGCTGACTTCCATTGGGATCATTAAGGGACATCTAAGACGTCCCCAAGCGTCTCAGGGACATCTGACCATCCTTTCTCTATCCCCTAACTGTCCCCCCATCTTGGAAATGGCTAGGGAAACAATAAAAAAATTGTGATAGCGAGGGGATGTCCCTAACATGTTTTCGGGACAGCTATGCATAGAAAATTGTGATCCCCAAAGAACATAGATATTTTGTCAATTAATTTCTGTAGACACCACCAAGCCATCCACATCCTCAAATGTCCATGAGATTAGTACACTTGGAAAAACCACCCAAACATGTACTTGGGGAACATAGATATTTTATCAAGTAATTTCTTTAGACTCAAACCTAGGATTTCACTCTCCTCCATCACCCCCAAGCACACACTTAGAACCTTTTGATTTGCATTGAACTTTGCTTTCCTAACATTCTAATAGCCATTGCTAAACTTCATTTGAAAAGGGGGTTACCCCAAATAAGACATGCCAAAAAGGAGAGATAATTGGGAAACCATGCATCCCTCATGCCATTCCACATCTTGAATCACAGCCACAAATGATCCAAAGAAACTACAGATCTAGATCAAAGGATTTCCAAAACTGAATATAGAAACCACAACAGTACATTTTCCCAACCATCCCAAACCAATACATTCAGAAGTTGCAAATAGTTATTTTCTCTTGGTTCTATAAAAAAAGACTTAATGCTTTGTTAAAAGGGTGGCAACATTTATTTTACAAATTATTGGTTTTTAATACCACATATTGAGCAAGTGTGCATTATTAACTGGATATTTTTAGTCATTCTTATCTAGATATGACTAAAGGATATGAGCCAAGCATATATATTTTGGGATAATTGATGAGTAGTTATTTGAATTTTGAATGAGAAATACATATGATTATCTATTTCTGATTTGGATAGAAAACAACAATGATTTTCTAGTGCACTGTGATCTAAGCAAGAATATTATCATCTGTGTCCATTTTATAACTTGTTTTTTTTACATTCTTCAATGCAGATGACTAAGTGAGAAAAGAATGAAATGAATTGACATCATTTTATTTCATTCTTAAAAGTTTGCACAATGGAATGGATGTACCATAGCCATTTAAGACAAACAATAGGAAAGATATTACCTATGATGCCACTTTAGGAAATGAGCTTTTAACCTCTTTTCATTTTTTCCTTTCTTGTACTGTTGATTCGCAGGCTAATGCAGGCCTCTTGGCTTCAGGGCTTATGGGACTTTATATTGTTTTCCTTTGCTGGTCTGCTATTAGAAGGTGCATAGAACTTCTGTTTTATTCATCTTGAATATAATTCTTATTGTGGTCAGAAGTATCCTTTCCTACTAAATAATTGTTTACACTTTTAGTTAAATATCTTTAAGAATATATTTTATATGCAGGACATCTCTTTCTAATTTGGGAAAGATTAATGCTTATGATGTTCTTTATTTATGTTAACAGTGAGCCTATTACAGAAAAGTGTAATGTAAGGAAAGAAACACCTTCAAAGGGAGATTGGATGACTATTGTTGTAAGGATTATGAACTTTTAAATTTGAAAATATTGATTTTTCTCACCCTTGTTTAATTTTTAATAGTATTTGTGTATTATTATTATTATTTCTACATGCAGACATTTATATATTTAGATTAACTTTCAAGGATATATTAAGGGGTCCCAACCCTCCTATTGAAACTAGATGAACATGCTAAAACAAATGCATAAAAAACTAGTTGAGCTGTTCCAAAAGGAGTGCAGCAGGTGGAAAGAAAGATATGTTTACTTATTAAAAAGATTCAAACCCATATATGCAAGAAACTAGACCACCATCAACATGAAGCAAGGGGAGAGAATCCGCGATGAGCAACTCCATAGATACCAAATGCTTCCCTCCAACAATCATATGCTAGCAACCACAATCACCTCCTTTTCTATGACCCCTTCAAAGCCATAAAGTTCCTCAAGAAATGCTATAGGTAGATATGATCAAGAATAGTCTGAGTGCTTATTCTTCTCAAGTGGTGATGGTGCATAGAAAAAATAACACTTATATTTGGTTAGATTATAGAGAGCTCAATAACCACACCATTAAAGATAAGTTTTCAATCTCATTAATAGATGATTCTTTATATGAGCTACAAGGTTTTAGTATATTTTACCCAACTTGCTCTTCATTCTAGATACCATCAAATTGGAATTAGAGATGGGGATGTGCATAAGACAACTTTTAGAACCAATGAGGACCATCATGAATTTTTGATGATACCCTTTGCTCTCACAAATGCACCATCTACATTTCAAAGTTTAATGAACTCTATTTTTAGGCTGTTTTTACAAAAAAATGTTGGTGTTTTTAAATCACATCTTAATATATAGGTAAACATGGGAGGAACACTTGTGGCATGTGAAGTAGGTTTAGGACACTCATGAAAAACATTATCATTGTGCTAAGCCATCCAAATGTGTTTTTAGATTCTAGGTCATATTGTTTCATATGCGGGAATGAAAGTGGACCCTTACAAGGTCAAGGCCATTGTAGAATGGAAAGCTCCTAAGACCCTCAAGGATCTAAAAGGTTTATTAGGGCTAATAGGTTATTATAGTTGATTTGTTAAAAATTATGGCAGCATAATAGCACCAATCATAGCCTTATTCAACTCCCTCCAATGGATTGAGGCAGCCACTAAGGCATTTGAGCAGCTAAAAGAAGCTATGTGCAACATGCTAGTTCTAGCTACCCCAAAATTTTCTAAAAGCTTCATTATAAAAAGTGATGCTTCAAGAAATAGCATAGGAAGGTACAAAAATGTACTCATGCAAGAAGGAATATCCCTTGCATTCAAGAGTCACAACTCAATGGTAAGAATGTTCAAGCCCATTTATGAGCAGGAAGCGATGGCTGCTCTTCATGCGATCAAACAATGGAGACTATATGTGATGGATAGACATTTCAAGGTGAAGATGGGTCACAGCATTCTTGAATACTTGTTGGAACAAGGGTTGTCATCAAAAGAACAACAAAAATGGGTCACAAAAATGTTAGAACATGACTTCGAGATCATATACAAGAAGGGGAAGATGGTGTGCGATCTCCATATTATAGGCAGATTGGATGGATGAAGCATGAGAAGAATGGGAGGACAGTGATACATAAAATCCCATTTAGAAGCTCCAATAGGATCTGAGTGTGTCATTGACTAAATTTACATGGAAAATAGATGAAGTCGAACTATGATACAAGGACAGTTTGTACCAATGTAGAACTCAAACCTTAAAGTTCTGTTAAGAGCTCCATGCTTCTTTAGTAGGTGGACACTCATTTTTTTAAGATATCATAAGTCAAGCAAAATTTCTTTTGGGAAGGGATCAAATGAGAATTGCAATAATTTGTGAAAAAAGACTTGATATATTAGCCAAACTAGGGGAATACAATTAAGACTTGAAGTCTACTCTAGCCTTCATCTATTCCAAGCCAAAGGTGGAAGAGGTTTCCATGGATTCATCATAGTTTTTCTCAAATCTATAGGAAAAAAAAATTCCATTATGGTTATAGTGGATAAATTTACCAAGTATGTGCTTTGTCACATTTGTTGGCAGCAAGTATTGTAGAAACAACATTTTTGGATAACATTCAAAGGATGCACATCATCCAAAAAAAGTTATTGTGAGCGGAATCCTATATTTACTAGCAATTTTTGGATAGATCTATTTTCATGTTTGGGTGCCTATCTTGCTCACAGCCTCATCATATCACCCCCAATTAGATGGACAAATTGAGGTAATGTTTAGAGGGTTAGCTGCATTGTTTTACTCAAGTAAACAAGATATGGATGACATAGCTACCACTTGCAGAATGGTGGTATAACACTTCCTTCCACGCTGAATCCAAAATGCCTCCTTTTTTGGCATTGTAAGATCCATCACCTCCTTTTTGAGAATACATCCAAAGGTTAAAGCAGTTGAGGAACCAATTCAAAACCAACAAGAGGTTCTCTCTACTAGGAGAACTTGGAAATAGTACAAAAAAAAACAAAGCTGCAAGATAATCAGCATCACAATGAAATAACTTTTGTAATAGGAGATTTGGTCTTACCATATAAGAAAATGTCACTAAAACAACAGGAGGGGGATAACAATATTTTCCCAACTATTATGGTCCTTATTAGTTCTTGCAAAAGATTGACTATGTAGCATACAAACTAGAACTACCTCAGTCAATAAAAACGCCTCTCTTTCATGTTTCCTTCTTGGACAATATCATTGGACAAAGAATTTCAACCCAAATAGAGTTACCAAAGCTTGATGAGGAGAGAAGAATCATTTTGGAACTTGAGGGAATCCTTCAAACATGCACCAAGAGTTTAAGGACAAGGAAGATTATAGAGTGTTTGATTGAATGGAAGAATTCTTTTGTCAAAGAAGCTACATGGGAAAATGAAGATTTCATGCAAAGGCATCCATAATTGATCTATGTTGAGGACAATACTCCTCTAAAGAGGGATGGCATGCTATGCCTTTAACCATTGCTTTATTGGTCTATGTATGGTTGACTTGTGGTTAGCATAATCCTCAAGTAATTCATGTATGAGTCCTTTAGTATAATTGTAGCATGCTAAGTTGACCTAATTAGGAATAGGGTACTAATATGAGCTAATGGTACTTATATCTCAAAGGTAGTGATTACTAGTGATCATCCCATTGTGAGTCCCTTTTTTATCGAAGACTTTTGGAGGTTTGTCTTATGAAAGTGACTTATTATTGTCAAGCATTGTCAAGTATTTTCATCTTATTCTTATTGTTTTCTTCTCTTGTGCACGTAATTTCATTACATATTTTAATGTTGAATGTGAGTATAAGAGTGATAAAGTTTTTGTAACAAATGCATCATATGTCAATTTCAGGTTACTGATGGCTGTAACAAAGGGAAAAGATGCGTACACAATTTAATTGACTGAAAATCCTTTCCTAGTATTATGACTTTAATAAGCCATTTCAAAGTGTTGTCTAAGATAGGTTTGTTAAGGGTTCAAACTCCAAATTAGTCCTTGTGAGACTGACCCTTGCTTCTCTTTCTAACTACACATTCTTTATTATCAATTTGGATTGTGGAGGCAAATTGAGGGACAACTGGATATCGTTTTCTGTGTAGTTGGAGTTATTTGGGAAAGTCTATAAAAAGACATTATCAAGAATTATGAGGAATGTTTGTTACTTGATTTGGCAATTTCATGTAAATTGCACATCCTTTTTAGTCAAGGAATATTTTGAAGCATTGGCATCTGATGTGTCGTAATGAGAAACGGAATTGTCTCGGAATCGGCAAGGCCGAATCGAATCGCGAATCGCCCATGAATCGGAATCGAATTGCCCATGAATCGGCAAATTTAAAAAAGCCTTAAAATTTAAAGATTGTAACAATTTAAAACTTATTTCGTGCACCCTTTATTGCATATAACTTAAACACACTATAACATCATCAAATAGAAGCTAACATACATAAACAAGGAACATAAATGATAAATCCATCACATGCGTTACATATTTATGTAGCCTAGAAGCATGAGTTAAGATTGGAATGTCACATAGTATCATAAAAACATTTAAACAACAAAAACACTTGTAATCATAGTATCATGAATCATGATCATACCATCATATACTTCAAGTGCAAGTTCAACATCAAAGATTCAAGAATCAAAACATTAAAATTAAATCATAACATTAGTTCAAGTATCATTGTTTGAAGTTCAACTAATGGATTAATAATTTATTGATATTCTTCTTCTTCATAATCATCATCTTCTATATGGAGCCTAATAAGACTCGAAGGTTAATTTTTCCCCACTTTTATTGGCGCAGTTTCCACCCCAAACTATTAAATGAGGGTTTGGGAGCAAAGCCCCCAAGACGGGGTCAAGGGGCAGCGCCCCTTGTGCGCTCCCTGTCGCAGTACAGGGCGGGGTCGAGGGGCAGCGCCCCCGAAAGCTCAACCGACTTTAATTATTTTATAAGGCATCGAGAGTTATTTTTCAGCTCCATAAGACATCAAATCATAAATGTATGTAAGATGAAGATCCATGAAACGT
>MU228365.1:1844345-1861738 GCA_018584345.1 Thuja plicata | reverse complement strand
CGTTAAGAGACATATCTTTCCAAATCGCACCTCGCCATGAACATTTGTTATTTGAACATTTTCTATTTGCACAAACCAGCTTTAGGGTTATAACAAAGAGGAAAGACACAAAAAAAGATAAAAAAAAAACAAGCGTTTTTTAATTTTTTTGGCTTGACGGCCTATTCATGCCGGTTCACGCATGGCGATTCAGACGATTTTTGGATGAATCGCCTGAATCGGCAATTCAAGCGATTCATGCCAAAAAACCGCCAATCTGATTCACCGGCTCCCAAAAAATCGGGGAGGGTGAATCGAATCGCGATTCTCGTTACTATGTTTTAACTTTTTACTGCTGGGATTGGGAAACTAGAAATAGGCTTTCTTTCTTGCTCGTCTTTCCTGCTGTGACCAATGCATTTTTCTTTCTGAACAATTGGCGTTATAGTGACCGTAGCATTTATGGAAAGTGCTTTCTTTGTCTTGAGACTTGGACATCTATGAGATTTAAGAGGAGACACATTCTTTGGTTGAGATGATTATCTTTCAAGATTTTAGTATATTAGAGGCACACAAGGTCAAGGATTGAGAGGTACTCTATATAGTTTGTTGTTAATCTTGGCACAAGTTGGAAAGCTTGTTTCAATGAAGTGAATGTAGCAGCGTAGCTATATCTCATAATTGATGTTTAATAATAATTCCTCAAAGTCAGATAACTACTTAAGAATCCCTTAAATTTAAGAGACAACTAACTTAAACATCAATTTGTCAAAGTATACAATAATCAAATGTTTAGGCCATTGATGAGTAAGTTTCTAAGAAAATTATTTGTACAAATGGATGGCTGATAGTTCACTTGAAGATAATATGTTGATAATTACCACCATTTGAAGGCCTAATTTGTCATATAGAGTTAACAATCAGTATCACCTGGGCAACTGCAACTTAGACTGTACCAGAAAACTGGTTTGCAGACCAATTATCCACACATTATTGGACTGAGGAGCACAAAATTAGAACCAAACTTAAATCTTTGTTGTTTGACAGTGATGCTTGTGAACATGTCATGTCCTTAGTAGGCCAAGATCTTTTATAAATTAATTCATCATGTTATGGATTTATTTTGTGGAATCACTAATCATTGTTTTAATCTGTTAGCTCATAGGCAAGTAGGTGTATTATTTAAAGGGGAATCATTTTCTTGTTCAATGTCTTGTTCAAAATGTGATGGTTTAGGTACATGAACTATAAGGTCTTCAATGATTACTTCCACCACTTTTGGTTTATAACCTTGTCACACATCATGCAATATTTTCTTACATTGTAGGACATGATTTGAGCAAACAATGATAAGAGTTAGAGGTAAGCCTATGTCACTTGATTTCGTCTATGGTATTTGTTATATAAGTAATATTTCTAGGCTTTAAATGAATTTAAAATTCCTAATGAAATTATGATCCCTTACTAGGACATGAAATGATAGTTACCATTCAAGATCAACATAAAGTGATCTATTTCAACTTTTACACTTTTCCAAAATGATCTAAAATTAATGAACTTTTCTAGTGGTTTCTTTGGTAGGAAAATTTTGTCCTCTAAACATGAGATTCTACTGATGGTAGTAAATTACCATTCTTGTTCTCAATTTGAGTCGAGCCTTTGGCGTTTGTAGAAAATTAGAGATAAAGTTAATCTTTTGGCCAAGTATAGCGCACAAGCTCTTCTTATGTGATTTCCCTTTGTTTAAAGTTTTATTTGGGTTTTGCTTGAACTTTTTGAAATGGTTTTCCTTGGGGATGCATTACCATACCTAGCCTTCTCCAGTTTCCACACCCATGGCATTTTCCCATTTGAATATCTTTCCTTGGATTTTTAGGTACTTCCAGGCATTTCCTTTGACTTCTTGTATTTTCTCCATCACCTCCAAAAGGGGACTCAATGAAACCAAAGAGCACTTTGAAATGTCAGGCTGGAACAAGATACTTCAATTTCTTAAAGCTGACATTAAATTTATCATATTATTGTTGCAGAATTTTTTTAAAAATGTGGTCAGCAAATTGGGAAGTTCAAGTTATTAATAGCATAGGTGTGCCACATTTGTCTTCGATTTTCAGCAGTGGGAATCACAGTTTTGAGGTTTCTTGGCAGCTTAGACTTGGCTTTTGTTCACATCACAAAAGATTTTGTGAAGTTCATATGGTATGAATTTGGAATTTCTTGAGTCTTTTTTTGAGCTTTGATACCAAGCATTGGTGCAAATTAATTTTCTTCCACTTAGTAAGTGCTTTATTGCATTACTGGGTGGCTAGGATTAGCTTACATAGGTAGGTATCTGCTTGCATAGGTGTTATCTTCCTTGCACAATATTGGGCTTTTTCATGGGGAGGTAATATGCCTATGTTACCAAATCAGCTGACAATTGTAGCATTTCCATGTACAAGTATTAAACTTGGGTATGGATTTGAATCGGTTGTGGAATTGGGTAAGGTTTAGATTTTTGGCATCTGAAACATTTTGAACTGGCAAGGAACAAGCTTGCAAAGTTCTAGGTCTGATATGGGATTTTAAAATTGTTTCAATGGGTGATTGTTTTGACTTCTTGACCTTCAAAAAATCCCAAATGACCTCCAATTCTATAGGAACAAAAAATAAAAAGCTCTAATTTCACCATTAGAAAAGATTGATTGTCGTTGCAAGAAAAGCTCATGCATTTGCTGCTCAATCAACATTGCATTTAGCAACAAATTTCTGCCATCTTGCTTCCTGAACCAGACTTGACAGAGTCATGAAGTAGGTATTCCATATTTGATAGTTCTGCTGCTTGATTTGAGCCACCCAACCATGACTCAAGGATCACTTTCATCTAATTCACACAAGTTTAAGCATTTACAATAGATATTATAATTTATAATTTATTTATAGTACAACATTTTGGTTTTATACGTCATTGTATAAATTATATTTTTTTGATAGAGGAATGTAAGGATTTTTATCCTAGCCCGCACTAGGTAAGGCCACAATTGGGGGACCTCATCCTTTGCATGGATGCACAATAGTCCAAACCCGCAAGCATGGTAGCCCAGCAGTGGCATAGAGATGGGCACCCCAGCCCAATGAAAACGAGGAGCATAGGCATGAATGCCTGCTAAGTCACCAAACATGAACGCCAACAACATCAACACTGAGGTTCAAAACCATGAGCATGTTGGATTAGTGAAGGCACAAGCTTGTGATCACAATGGCGTTGTAGGTGTTTGAACCTCAATGGCCACAACACCACCACCACCACCACGCCGCCACACTATGGGATGCTGAAATGTCCCCAACCGGATATTTTTCCAAATTTCCTCAAATATAATTCATACAGATTTAAATAAATGCATTCATGCAATAAACCATGGATTCAACAATAATAAACCAGCAATATATTCCATTAAAACCCTCAGCAAATATTATTGCATTATACAACAACAATACAATAACAAAGGGGTTTCAACAATCCAAAATCTGAACTAACAGTATTCAACAGAATATCAAATAACAAGAACCTAGAAGTGTAATGGTGAACTCCGTCGCGAATCCACATCAGAGACGAATTGGGTTTCCGTCCAATCCACCAAGAAAGCTTGAAGGTTTCCGTCCTCAGGTTTCAGAATCAAAAGCTGAGAGCTCTCTGGATTCTCCAAGAGAAAATGAATTCATAAACTAAGCATATCTCAAATGAGTCTCCATTCCTTCTTTTAAAGCAATAGTTGTGACCCTTCAGTTTCCCTTCTCTGCCTTTTCATATTCTTCCTTTTTGTCACTTTCAAAGTATACATCCATTTAATAATAAAGTGACATAATAATAAAGTATGAAATCTTCTGGCATTAAAATGGATGACCAAACGAACTCGGAATAGGATGTGTGATAGCTTGCCGGAAAGCTCTCGGCGAAACGCTCCAAGTCCAATATTGAAATGCCACGAAGACTGAACTTTGTCGACTTACTATAAATAGTAAGTATCTGGAAACCCTGCGGAAACTACTCCGATTGGCCTGAAACTGGAATTCTCTAGGCCGAATATCATATTAACCCCAGTCAAGCCCTGGTTAGCCTATCGGGCCAGGATAAAATGGATAACGAGGCACAAAAATAATGTGCCCTAAAAAGGGGACATTACAAATCCTCCCTTCTCGGAGATTGCTTGCCCTCAAGCAATCGGTATTTGCATGGTGAGACCACAATGCCTGGATCCCATACCAACCTCAAGGAAGCTGCTCCACCAATCTATTGCGCAAAACTGACACAGACAGTTTGTCCAGACTTGTGAAGCCAATCATCAAGACCACACAGCAACAATGTATTAATCAAACTAATGTCGGGGTCCCAATTCTCCCCATGTGTCCGATCAGTCGAATTAACCTGCCTTGTACTGCCATCATTTGTGAGCGGATCCTCAATCCAACTGGGTGCCTCACTCCAACTGAAATCATAAGCACTACTAAGGTCAAATGAAGGTGGGAACTCAACATTATGCCAACCAGCCCCCTAACCATGAGAAAGTTTCTCCTGGGTCCCACAAACAAAAAGGCCATCCACCTTCCCAGTTGTCTGTAATATCCTGTCGATCCAAACCCATAATGGGTGGAATGTCCAAAATGTCCAACTGCCACAACACTGCCCCTCTAACATGTATCCCAACTCGGTGACTATACTGAAGAGGTAAACTAGCAATACTGCTGGGCATGGCTTCCTCCTTCATGAAGGGAAGCGTGTCAAACCCATCACCCATCATGCAATAAGCATCACCCATCATGCAATAAGCCACAACTGTCCATCCTGAACCACTGATGTAGAAACCAAACTGTCCAACAGCTAAACTCACTTTGTCACTCCAGGTTGGTGACCAACTCTCATCTCTAGTAACTGGACTTGGGTCCCAAATCCTGCAAACAATCTCATCCTCTTCATGGGGATTGGAAATATCTTCCTCATCTAGCTCAAAAAGGGGATTATCAAATGTCAGATCAGCATCCACCTCGAACAAGAAATTGTCAACCGACTGGGAGTTATCCAACTCATAAAGAGGTCCTGGATGATCTAGATGTTTATTATCTGGTCTTTTGGGACAACTATCCAAGTCATAAGTCTCCTGTATGCTATCAAGTTCCTGAATCACTTCCTGAAAGAACTCAGACCTTTCTTTGTCGTCCTGTTCCCTGTACTGACTAGTGGCAACAATCTGATTTCTTGCTTCCTGAAGAGCAAGATGTGTGTGCCCCAATGTTTCCTGAGCAACATTAAGCTCTCTGTTGAGCTTATTAGCCTCATCATCTTTTATCCTCAACTGCTCAGCATATTCTTCAGCAACCTATAACAGGTAGTCACGATCCGAAAGTAAACATAGATATTCTGATTTCCAAACCTCACAAGCTTCTTTGACCCCCTGTAAATCAGCAACATAAGATCCACTCCCAATACCAATTTTTCCTTTTTCCATCTGAGCCTTCCTATAAAGATCTTCAATAATCTGGTGAGTGCTATCATGATGCGCAAGAGCTGCAATAATGACATCATTACTAACCTTCAGCTGATCCTTCAAAGCATGCTTCTCTTTATTTTTTGAATTGCATCCTCTGGTTGGTCATCCAAATCCTCAATATGCATAAGTGATGTGCTGCCATAGAAATCACATGATTCCTCATATCCTTCACAGGTGTTAACATGGTCATCATAGGCCTCAAACCGATCTGTATGAAGAGGTAAGGTTTCTGTTATGTCATCCCACAATTCCTCATGACATGAAGTGTTAAGGGCATCCAACTGGTTGTCACCATCTTTAACCATATCCTTTCCCTGCATAATACCACAAACATGTTCAGGAGACCAAGCCCCGTGGCATATACAACAAATCTGCCCCTTCTCATTTGGTTCTTGCTCATTTTTGGAGACCCTGTAACCTGTAAGCCTACTGATATTTTCTCCTCAGTCATAGAACCCTTGAACCTTTCAGCCTTATGCTCAATCAGTTCAGCTGAGAGCTCATATGCCACTGGTGAGGTCCTTTGTTCCCCTCTCCAGATTGCCAACAAATCTGATTGCAATTGCTTACATATGTCATTGTCTTCATCTAAGATCAAGGACATGATAGTTTTCATGCAAGCCTTTACCTTGTCTGGATGATGCTTCCTGAAATTACTTAGGAGGCACTGAAATGTTATCGGTATAAGGTGTAATAGGGGGTGTAACCCGTATGATCTCACTGAGACATGAGGCGACTGCAAGCCTAACATCATATGTGGATGTTCCATAAACCTGCATTGGATCAAAGCAACCATTAAGGACTGCATAGCCCAATTGAAGAGCCTACAATCAGATTGGTCTATCCTAGATAGATATGAGTCTCATCTAATTTGGCAAGCATACCTCCCATAAATTTCGGACCCTCCAGTTGCCATCCAAGACAACATAACTCATTTCCAATTTCAATTTCCTTTCATATGTCCCTTAGTTGCTCATTGTAAAATGTGTCGTTGAATTCTTTTGAGAAAACTTGGCTTTTCAAGGTTTCCATTATTCAATTCCCTCTAAGCTTCCTGCAATAGACTGAATAAGATTTTAATACCATCAACTTTTGTAACTGAGAAATGCTGTCATCACAATTATATTTCTGATTTTTCCGACACTTTATGAGCTTCCAAAATTATCCTAACTCTGCTCCAACTGTGAATCTCTGGTCTGGTAGTCTCGCTGAATTTTTAACACAATCCAGATATGTAATAGTGTACCACTATCTGTTAAGTTTTTCTGATTCCCTCAACTGAATGTATGTGTTTCTTTTACAAGAATACGGAGAACATGACAGTATTGTGCTAATAAGGGACGAATGAAAACCGACAACATTGTAAAGAAATCTACCATTAATCTTTCATGTAACTCAACACACTAATATTAATCAAAGGAATATCAACAGACTTCTCACTGGCAATATCAAGGTAGAGCCGTGTCTCAATTTCCTTGCTTATTTTCCCCAAAAAGTACTCCAATTGTGTGCCCAGTCTGAGAATTTCTTACAGGCTCCAACATTTTGCTATTGGACTATGCGTGCAAGTAAATGATAGAGTGACCTCAGATAATGCTTTCTACTGCAACTTCAATCACAGACTACTGCCAAAGTCCGACTGGAAATGAACCTCAACCTGCATATGAATATTTGTTGCACTCAAAATGCCCATGTATTGATGAATGAAAGCGTTCTTTATGCACTTCTGGTATTGGCATTCCAAAACAATAATATTTTCTCAATGCACAAGTACCATATGTTATTAAACTCGTCTGGTAGAATAAAATCTCACTACCCGACTCTTTTTGAAAAACAACCAAGTATTATTCCCTTATCTTGACGCAAGGAACAACATCAGTGTTCCCAAAACAATGAATGCATAGTGATTCCTGATAGCACCAGTCAGAACTATTGTTTGGTTCTGAGAAAATACGAACCATTCCTTAACCTGTAACTATTCTGAACATTCCCGTTCAGAGCCAAATGTAAACAATACTTCTGCATGTGTCTGAGGAAGACTTCCGCCTAGAATAAAGAAATCTCGGAATAAAGAAATCTCTCGTTGCAAGTAACCAGTGTATTTGTGATTGAAAGATCAGACGACACCCAAGGCAGAGTCTTGATCGTATTCCGCATGCTATTTCTTCATCAACCTCGACCAATAGGGATGGCTCGTTCCAAATGACTTCAGGCACTTTAATCTTCTTTGGCAATGTCTGAGATTAATGGTCACGAGTCTGGAGATTAATGTCCGCTTCGAGACCACAGAAACACGACTCTTCAGACCAGCAATATGTTTTGTCCATCATAGCTTCCTAGCCAATCGCAACACTTCTCCTTCTTGAATATTTAACCCAACTATAAGCATTCCATAGTTTCAACACAAGGACCACGACAAATGTTTCATGCCCAAAATATAGCCACAGCACTCACGGCAATAAGAAATTAAATCTAAACACTTTATAGAATATATGCCAAACTATAATGTGACCTTCAAATAGTCACCAAATGAATATGGCATACGATTTTTTTATTATTATTTCCAATCGCCATATTAGGAGTGATCAAAATGTTACTTTAGGGCCCACGGGTTTAAAATACTATCTCCCGATAAATAAATGTGCCTTCAACCTTAATTTGCCGGCCCCCACGATTTCTCCATTAAACCATTTAAAATCGTTTCTTTTATTTCGGCTACTATATCTCCCTCTTTAAAATCTGGACTTAATAAAATCTTTAAATATTAAGGGCAACCATAGCATTAAAGTCGAACCTTATGAATAAAAGGATCGGCCCTACCATGCCAAACTCCAATACGGGCAAATATAATTTTCACCTTTTAATTTATTCCACAGATAGTATAGTAGAAGCCTAGATAACCTCATAGTTTGGAATTTTTCTCTGATAACAAAACTCTGATAAACCTTTCTGGAAAAATTGTTTCTATATAGTCTCCACAGGCTGGCAGGAAAACCAGCTCTGATACCACTGAAATGTCCCCAATCGGATATTTTTCCAAATTTCCTCAAATATAACTGATACAAATTTAAATAAATGTATTCATGCAATAAACCATGGATTCAACAGTAATAAACCAGCAATATATTCCATTAAAATCCTCAGCAAATATTATTGCATTATACAACAGCAATACAATAACAAATGGGTTTCAACAATCCAAAATCTGAACTAACAATATTCAACAAAATGTCAAATAACAAGACCCTGGAAGTGCAATGGTGAACTCTGTCGCGAATCCACCTCAGAGATGAACTGGGTTTCCGTCCAATCCATTGAGAAAGCCTGAAGGTTTCCGTCCTCAGGTTTCAGAATCGAAAGCTGAGAGCTCTATGGATTCTCCAAGAGAAAATGAATTCATAAACTAAGCATATCTCAAACGAGTCTCTATTCCTTCTTTTAAAGCAATAGTTGTGACCCTTCAGTTTCCCTTGTCTGCCTTTTCATATTCTCCCTTTTTGTCACTTTTAAAGTATACATCCATTTGATAATAAAGTGACATAATAATAAAGTATGAAATCTTCTGGCATTAAAATGGATGACCAAACAAACTCGGAATAGGACGTGTGATAGCTTTGCCAGAAAGCTCTCGACGAAACGCTCTAAGTCTAATACTGAAATGCCACGAAGACTAAACTCTGTCGACTTACTATAAATAGTAAGTATTTGGAAACCTTGCGGAAACTACTCCGATTGGCCTAAAACTGGAATTCTCTAGGCCGAATATCATATTGACCCCAGTCAAGCCTTGGTTAGCCTATCGGGCCAAGATAAAATGGCTAACGAGCCACATAAATAATGTGACCTAAAAAGGGGACATTACAGATGCACACCATTGAATAGATTATTTTAATGCTATAGTTAAAAATATATCTAAATATGCACATTTATTATTTAATTAAATATATTGCTTCATAAACTAGTAATATTAGTTTATTAACATATTAGCAAATTGTTTATATTTATTTATATTACATTCTTTAAAAGTTATTATATATTTATGAGCTAAAAATGATTTTGTCTGGTCATACACAACATATCCAAACCCAATTTTTTCCCCATCTTGGAATATTGCATCTATTTACTCATAGCTAATTTCAATTTGGATTTGGTAACCAAGTAATATGCATTTAATAAAAGTGATTGCACTTTCCTAGTTTGATGAAGACTTGTACTACTTGTGTCCTAGCTCTATTATCCCATATTGGTTGAGCATTCACATCTCTTCACAAATCCAATCCATTGTACTCATCTTGTACATTTGCAATTGAATCCTCATTCTAATGGAATAGTTGCTTATTGCATCTTTAATCCTCAATTTTCATGTGCAATTTGGCTTTTGTGGCTTCTTGTTGTCATAAGAATTATAGGTTTGTTTGCCCCATTGACAAATCTTGCACAGTATCAACGTGATCTGTATACCATTCCATGATAGTACACCAAGTTTGATTTTGTTTTCAGTAAGGGAAGAAAAAAACATGTTAACCTTCCCCTTGGAAACACTCATGATTGTCACTATGAGAAAGACCTTGAAGCTCCAATTTCACAAGGAAAGAGTCACCAGAACACCCCATTTGGTAAATGATCCAATGGATAGAGGGAAATCTATGCCATCAAAATTTATTGGGGATCATACCTAGCTCCAACCATTTTTTATCCCTATTCATTTCAAAAACCACTCGAATTTGAGGTATCTTGCTTTAATGGGGCCTCAACCCTAGCCTTTTTAGTAAATATTATTTTGCCTTTGCCATTAAGCCAATTTCATTGGACATGCCATGTTTAATTCTGACTACTCTATAAGATGTCTTAAAAAATAACAAAATTAATGGAAGAGTTCCATAATTCCATAAAAATAGAAATTGTTTGCATTTCATAGAATAATTGGAATAACATAAATGCGCTGGCCCAAAAAAAAAAGTGAGATCATCATAGATGACGAAGTAAAAACTAAAAAAGTACCTTCTTGTTCATGGTTTTAGAGTTGTAATCCATTATTTTCTTAATATATAGATGTTTTGGGCTATTATGCTTGACAACTTGATGGTTAAAATAGAATGACAAATAAGAAAATGATTAATGCATCTGATCCAGATACCATGAGAAAAACATAAAAACTGCAGAAGACAGAGACATTTTTTCTCCCATGCATGCAGTGTGTTGAATATCAGAGTATTGGGAAACTATTCAACTCAACTACTTTCTGATCCAGGTTTGTTAGTATTTATAGAAATCATGTACACAAATTTAACAAATCTAGCACTTAAAGAGTGAAACAGTCAACATGCAACATCTATAATACATAAGGAAAGACAGAAAAAGAGAGATAATTTTAAAGTCAACATGCAACATCTGTTATACATAAGAAAAGACAAAAAGAGAGATAATTTTAAACTCCAAGGGAGGGAGAGGTCTTAATTTAAACTTAATTAAGGGGTCTTCAAGAATGAACTAAAAATTTCTTATGCACTAGGTGCCTGAAGGTGCAATGGTGGCATTGAGTGAGCAACTCTTGTGTGTTGGGAATCATCAAATGACATTTACCTTAAATGGGTCTTGGTAAACTTTCATCAAAGGTTTGAGTGACCACCTCCTATTCTTTCCTTTGGGACCAATCATGAAGTGAATGTTGCATTACCTATGTTATTGAGTTAAATTCATCTCATATTAACATAAGTAAACTAGAATGATGTATTTCCTTGTCCTGTCTTTACAAGTTACATGTGTTGGAGTGGTTACAATAATATAAACTGGAAGTCTACTCTTAATTTTACTTGTTATATTAGCTTAGCAATTTTTTTTTATGTTGGGAAGTGGGAAATTTCTTTTATTAGGCAGAAATTGGAATCTCTCTTCCTGTTCCATGTGGTGTTTCCAAGTTCTTCCTTTTCTAGGATGAACAAGTTTGCCAAAGAAGATATGCTATTAACTTATTTATCATCAAGTTTTGAATTTTTGAATCAAAACAAAAGTTTGAAATATCCTTTCAAACTCAATAAAATGCTTATATTGTGTCATTTTATTAATAATTTGACCTGTTATTGTCATTTTATACCAACACCTTGGGCATGGTAATGCCTGTGGTATATTAATATACTCTATTGAATATTATCAGTATAAATATTTGTTTAATTTTCCCTCCCAACTTTATGAGGAAGTAATAGACTTATGAGCTTGACTTGAATATCCCAAAAGTAAATATATTAGGATATAGAAGTTGACAAAGAATATGGATACGCAGGATAGGTAGCCCATGTAAGTTGATTGAAATTCTTAGCATTGCAATTCTTATGTTCTTTTTGAGGCTTACCACATTGAAGGGCAGGATGTGTGTTCAGATTGGGGTTGATGTTTTTATAGTAACATAGTTTTCCATGAAAAGTGTTTACTACTAGCCCTTTGTATTTCGTATGCAAGATTCCAATCATTTTGCCTGTGGAGATGTATTTGTTGCACTATTATGCATACAATACAGGCCAAATTAAGAATCTGGCATATATATTGTAGGCATGTTATCTGTATTTCTTTGAGGATGTTATGCTTCTAATGATTTTATTTCTTGACAATATTTGACTAATTAAATTTTATTTGTACTATTTAAGAGTTTTGTCATTTCTTTGCTATATGCAGAGCTTCGTAATTGCTGTTTTTGCAATTGCCATGGCAGCATTTTCAAGTGGAATACGATCAAGATATTTTCGAGTAAGACTGCTTTTTCCTTGGAAATTTAATAAATCCCACGTTTACTATTGAGATATAAACATTGTAATAATAAGAGTTGTTGAATATTCGTTGTTTGTCCCAAATTGATTTTAATGGTTTTGAATACTTGACAGTTCCACAAGAGTGAGTCCATTTCAGATGATGATGTACCATATGACTACGGATTCTTCCATTTTGTTTTCTCAATGGGATCTATGTACTTTGCTATGTTGTTTGTGGGCTGGAACTTGCACCAAACAATGGAAAAGTATCTATCAACCATGCACCCCATTATGATAGCTTTACTTGAACTCCCATGTAAATTGTATACATCTCATAATTACAAGAAGATTATCTGGCATTTGAAAGGATGATCAAAGTGATGTAATGCCATATTAAATGCTTGTAGTTTTCTCACAGGTGGAGTATAGATGTTGGTTGGGCTAGCACATGGGTGAAGATTGTGAATGAATGGTTGGCTGCAAGTCTATATAGTAAGTTTATTTTGATCCTGCTACATTTTTTTTTGTCAACAGTTTCTTACGTGGTCAAGAAAGTACCTGTTGGCATCCTGCTCTATAGTACTTATTAGATCAATACTAAAACCAAACTTTGCTTAAAGTAATAACCAGAAGTGTCAATTTCTAATGGAGAGTATTATTAACCGCTATCTAAGCCAATATTATTTTTCTTATGGAAATGTTTTGGTCTGTAGTCTGGATGCAGATCTCACCGCATCTACACAACTATGGCAGCTCAGAAAGCAATGTTTAAGTGCAAATAATGCATTTTGCTGCTAAACTTCAATATCAAAGCATTCCTCAAGAGAGATGTACTTGCAACCTAACTGCCTAATGAACATTTGGAGACAAGGGATGTGATATAACTGACTATACCTTTGACAAAGTTATAACCGAAATTTTCATTGTAGTCTATCACCAATTCATTATTCTTTATGTATATATCAATTTCTTTTTCACAAAAAACTTTTGTCCATGAATTTTGGGATATATTTTGATGATTAGATAATTTATTGTATCGGACAGCTACATAATCGCTTTACAAATTTCCAAGCAGTGAGATGTTATATACTTCACGGGTTTCAATCATATGTAACACGGGACAAAAAAATACAAATGTCTGAGTATTCCTATTTGACAAGGCCTGTTGGTCTTCGGCTTCCAACTGTTCATAGAAAAATTCAACGTTAGTTTCAGGAGAAGAAACACCATAATGCTTTAGCGAAAATAAGAATTTATTTTTCACAGTATTGAAACCTAAGTGGTATTGCTTTGGTACTTCAACTTGACAACTACAATTTTGTATCAAAAATATAGTACAGAGAATGCTTTCATACACAACACCCAGTTTAATTATCCGTTGGACATCCATCATGAACCAGGAATAAATTCAAAATTACATATTAGAGATCAAATTTTATGATATTTCATATTAATATGGATCAACAAGCTTGAAAATATTATTCACTTTCCTTACATAAAATGTCATATATAATGTGATCATATGAATTGCTACCATGGCTAAATGATACAGCTTCTTACTCATGCGAGCCTTCCTCTATATCGGCGAAGTTTCAAATAAGAACCAACATGTTTTCAGAAGTTTATAAAGCGTTTATAACAGAAAACTTAAAAAGCAATTGATTTTGAGAAATACAATTTTTGTAACAGTGTTGTAAGGAGATTTTTTAATTGACCTACTTCTTGGCTAATTGCAAAATGCTAATGGGTCATTTTCATGGGAAATGTCCAATGAATCTTCAATGCTTCTGTTGAAACATTCAAAAGCAGAGAAAAGCATTATCGGTATAGTTTAGATCATGTGCCAATTGATGTCACAAACTATTTGACATTTTATCCTTCGTCAAAAGTTATTCATAAAGATTTCCATAAATTCAAGGCAGAGACATGTAAGTAGAGAAGTAAGATGTAGACTCTGAAATTTGTTAAATATATTTTAATAAAAAATTAGATGTGTATATATACACACATAAGTATATTAAGATGTATGTATTATGTAATGTTTATAATATTTTATTAACAGGATATGCTATTTAGTGTGGGTATGGAATGAAGTATTTCTTCATTGGAGAGTTTTAAAAAATAAGGTTTGTAAAAATTACAACATTTCATTTATGCTTCAAATGATTTTAGGGCATTCTTTTTTATTTCATAGATAAACATGTAATGCTATTCTGAAAGAGGAAAAAAAAATTCACAAAATAAAAAATTCAAAAAAGCTATCTTTAATAGGCTTGCAAAAATAACCACATTTCAATGTATTACAATATTTAATAATATTTTTTTCAAATGAAAAAGATAATCACTTACTATTATTTAACTTTTATTATTAAAATATGATAAAGAAATTGTTATGATAAAAATTTACTAGATTAAAAAAATATTATTGTTAGAATATTGTCATTGATGTAAATGTAGAGACTATATTGTTGACAAGTTTAGAGCATGTTCCCATGTTGCTGCTTAGCTTATTTTGGCTAGTAGGGATTACTCAACTTTTTTAGGAGATATTTATAGTAACAATATTAATAATAATTTGTGCACTTAAAAATTTCAGCAAAAATAGAAATAAAATATTAAAAAGGGAGGGAAACATATTTGTGGAGCCATGTGGTGTATTTGACAATATGCAGTCACTGTTTATTTCCAGCCCCCCTTAAGTAAATCGTTGTCAAAGAATAAAACACATTAATTTTCAAGATCAAGGTTATTAAATACAACTTTTGAGGAATTAAAAGTGTGTGCTTTAATAAAGATAAGTGAGTGGACCAAAATACAAACTTATACTTGTTACATTTGAATTATATTTACACATACTGATCGATTGCGAGTGAAACATTTTTTTGATGAATATATGCACCAATTTCTATTAATTTATAAAAATATACTTATATACACAAAAAAAGATACAAGGTCACTCCCTAGAGTCAGTTGAGCAGCACCCATAAAGCAAGATAATAGTCACATGGGTAGAGCCTGGAAAGCAAGTAAACAAAAATAACAATAAAGCTGCTTATGTGTTGAGAGAAACACCAGATGGAGGCAGAGGGGGATCCTTGTCATCTGGTTTTCTCTATAGATCAATGTAGTCTGGGGTAACATTAGGATTGCACCACCCCTTGTCAGTTGCAACTTCACCCTCCTCATTATGTTTGTCTTCATCACAAGCAAGTGAGATAGCTAGAACCAATCTGGGAAGCCATATAAAGGAGTTTGGCCATCCACCACCTTCTCCAGAAGCTGACCAACCATTGTCACCACCACTAGAAGATGGCCTCGCACCCCCAAAAGTCCACCTAAAGTAAAAAAATTTGCACGAAGGTGAAGTAGAGAATCATTGAGTTGAGCCCACTCCCACCACCAAAGTGGCAACATAGAGCCTAGGACCTTGGGATTTGAGAACGTGGAGCTAAAGAACTTTGGTCACACTAGCAACCATAGAGTGGAGACTGACCACAGGAGATAGAGTTGTTGAGGAGGACCTTGGCCATAGTGCAACAAACATTGACCCAATGATTGAGAAGCTCTTGGAGATGAGCCACTCCAATGCTACCTTGTTGGCTTGAACTTGAATCTAAAGCATCACATTGTTACACATACAAAAGAAAATCACTATTATCAATAGAGCTATGAGAAAATAAGACAACATTCCTATCTTTGTAAAAGGAAGAAAGAATCTCCACCTTGAAAGCATGCTAGATTTGGGTATGCTTGAAAGGGATGTGAAGACAATCCCCAAAAAGAACCATATGTCARGAAAAAGGATCTAGYCGAAAGGGGTGAAAAACGTCATGAATCCAACTCAACAAGTTTTGARYGAGAAAACAGAACCAAGAGAGGTGTTTGAAAGACTCTGGTTGGCCGCAAAATGAGCAACAAAGGGTCCAAGATACCCATATATGGAAGGCAAGAGCCCACATACACGCCTTGAAAAGAATACACCAGAAAGAATGGGTGAGCTTAGGCTCAATGACAATAGACTAGATGTGAAACTATTGTTGCCAAATAAACAGAGTTGATTGCAAATGCCATTGGAGATTCAAAACAACACCATAGAAAGGTGTGGAAAAAGCTAGTGGTACCCCCAAATGTGGCTTGTAATTGTAGAAAGTGGTTTTAGGAGACCAACACCAATCTTTCCACCATTGTTCACAATATAAATGTCGATTTTTTGTAGCATATTTAGAGGCAGAACTGACATGACAATGTCAAATGTCTCTCACTCGGGTCGAGATAACCAAAATTGGGCTTTCATATTTTCCCAATTAAAGATAAGGTAATTTTTCATAAGATACAATATGATGGAATTTGATTAATTTTTATCATTATCCATCACATTGAATCATATTAATTGTAGTTTCTATCTCCAATTTTTATTATCAAAATAAAAAGAAATTAATAATAGATGTTTGAATAGTGAAATGAAATAAACTTAGACAAATCTAAATTCCCTTAAAAAATTATGATTATTTATTAAGAATAAAATAGTTTTCTCATAAGATTGATAAGATTTTGGTTAATTATTTATTGTACTCTTTATCTTCAATTTATTTTTAATATTTTAAATCTCAAAAATTAAAACAATTAGTACTAAATAGTGTCAAGTAATCATTTTATTTTCATTTGAAAAATATTATTATTAGACCGGTAAATAACAACTTTTTAAGATGACAAACACTATGCAAGCTCAATGGCCAAGTGAGGTTTGAACCTTGGTAGTAGCCTCACCAACAAAATGTTTCAATCAGTGCTCTAAATGGATCACCCCCATTTGAAAAATATTATTGAATATATTTATGAATTTGGAAAAATATTGATTACATTTCCTAAGATTTTTCAATACTCTTATATTAATGTTATTAATATATCATTTATCATTCTATTATATGTAATTCACTTGTTTTCTATAAAGAATATTATTAATAGAAAAAGGTCAAAAATTCCCTACTGGGTGTGTGCTCTACTAGGGTTTTTTCACCTTGCGTCCATCTCTGCGTTTTCGTCCTTCGCACATACCGCAGTTATTGCAGGAAATAGCTTAGTATTTATGGCTCCGGCCACTCCCCACCAAGCAGTTGATACTGGTGTTGGTGTGGTTTCGGATAGC
>MU228365.1:1830004-1843745 GCA_018584345.1 Thuja plicata | reverse complement strand
TGACATATGGTTCTTTTTGGGGATTGTCTTCACATCCCTTTCAAGCATACCCAAATCTAGCATGCTTTCAAGGTGGAGATTCTTTCTTCCTTTTACAAAGATAGGAATGTTGTCTTATTTTCTCATACTCTTTAGAGACTTGATCTCCAACCTTTAACCAGTGCAACCGGGCTTTGATCTGGGCTCCTCTGGCAACATGGTTGTCAGCCACTTGCTTCTGATGATGTAACTTGGCAAGATTGAATTGAAACTCTTGATTGAAGGGGTCCTGAGCTAGGGCTTCGGTGGCAATACGCAAGGCTTTGGTGTTGGCATCATAGGCTCTATGACGACAGTTGGCCAATTGTCAGCCATAGATGCATAAAAAGCGAGCCGTACGCCTGAGGGCGTCATTCCACCATTGAATCCAACCTGTCAAGCAGGTGGGTCTAGGCTCCAGGTTCCAAACCCGGTGAATGTGGGCCACAGTGGCAGGATGCTGAAGGACAGAAGTATTAAATATTAATTTGATACGTATTCAATATTTAAAATAATAAGTTCAAAACTTTAATACTTATTAATATAATATAATATTTAAGTATTAAATAATAAATTATATTTTAATATAAAAAGTAATGAGCACAAGATTATATTAGGAAATATCAATTGCACATTATCAATAACAAGAAAACACGATCTAATGGAAATTTGTATACAAGAAAGCCACTACAAAATACTGCTCATATAAACTCGTCTTATAAACTTCTTAGGTACCAACCTACCAAAAACACCAATCCTCACAATTTATGAACAACCAACTTACCAAACAAAGCTACACCTTGAATATTGCTTCATCAACATCCAAAACAAAGTTACACCTTGAATATTGCTTCATCAACACGTGAACAATTTATTCTTTTCTAACTCATATACTTCTATCCTCAAATCTACTTATAGTATTCTTCTCTCTATTTTTTTATTAAGAATAAATCTAGATTTGTCTAATTTTATTTCATTCCACAAAACTGTATAAATAAGCATTCTTTTTACTTGAAGTTACTTTCAAATTTACCACAATTTCTTGACATTAAGGCCACTAGCTTTAACTGTTGCTTGGAATATTGTCACCAGGTTTTAGTTAATCATGTTGTTTTGTTCTAATAATTAAATGGTAGCACAGGGGCTACACTCTTTTGTATTAATAACAAAATAATTTACAACATGACTTTTAGACTAACTTCCCCTATCTAGGATCAAATTCATGACAACATCCGAACCAAAAACTAGCCATACACTTCAGCATATATCCTGCCATCTACCATAACAACTAGTTGGAGCATACTGTGCTATAAATTACAAACAAAATTTCTCTAGTGGGAAAATAGAGGACATGAGACTTGTACATTTCATCTTGACACATAATTGACAATACAAAAGAAATTGTGAGAAATAATAAAAAAGACAATGACCTAGATCAAATATCTTAAATTGGCGATCCTTCTGTGCCTCCATTCAAGCCTTCACCATACAATATGAGTCGAATTGTGAGTGGTCCTCCTTTTTCCTATTGTTCTTTGGCTCCTCCCCATTCTCTGACGCTGCTTCTTTAATCTACACCCCGAATTCCTCCTCTTCTTGCTTGCTCCTGTTGCTCATCAGACTTTCATCTTTGAAGTACTTCTGGAGCTACTTAACCCCACCTTCTAGCACCAAATCTAACAGTAGTAAGTATTTTCCAACTTCCCTCCCATGGAATTGAAGCACATAGTAATCCCTCAGCAGAGGAACTCCTTTCTCAAAAATATACATTTTGAAGATGATCCTCTGATTCCCCCAAAAAGCAACTCCAAATTAGCTGCTTGCACATCACCCTGGTTGTATCCTTTATTTTATCAACAACTAGTAATGTGGCCAGAAACATTGCTGCCACTTCAATATTTGCTTTACATATCAACGATCTGACATTAAAAACTCATCTCCAAACACCACTTTAATGACATGAATTATCAGAGCATTTTCCATTTGAAGAATACATTTTAGCCTTTTGTTGCTCACTTAACTCAGAAATGACATTTGTCTCTTCTTATTCACCAACCTCAGGGAAGTATCCATAGCAACTGCTTAGAGCTCACCAATTACCAAAATGAAAAAAAAATGACATTCGCTCACCCTTGTTTTCCATCTATTTATTATGCCACATATGGATTATTAAACATTTCACACGATTACTTCTTGAGACTTGCCAAGCAAGAAAATAAAACTTTAATTACCCTGTCAAATCAAATCTATCACCAGCATCAAGAAAAAAATACTCTTGAATCGGCAATATGATAAAAAATACTCTTGAATCGGCAATATGATAAAAAATACTCTTGAATCGGCAATATGATCAATGATGTCACTATCCTACGTGCGTCATCATCATGGATGACTTACTACATTGTTGAGTTGGCTAGAAAATTGGCCAAACTCATTCTTCTCCAGATAGACAGGCAGTGTCTATGTAGCACAAAATTTGCACTTGAAGTGACAAATTTTTATGTTTATTAATTAAATTAAAATTCTTTGATCCATTGTCAGATATTTTTAATTTAATTAATCAACATAAAAATTTGTCACATCAGGTGCAAATTTTGTGCTGCATATCCATTTCCAGATAGACATGGGTGACCTTAAAGTCGTCAAAAACATCATCACCTCCCAAATCAAATCTAGCCATTTACAAAGTTTCCAATTTGGTGTCATTTTGTCTTATTGCATTGAGTGTGATGAGAGAATCTCCTTTGAGATGCAGTTTTATCCCATAGTTTAGACTTCGTAATGCCGTACAAAGTTATGTTGTTATTAGTGGTCACTCCTAAATATTCTATATTCTTACACAATGCCTTCCATTATAGTCTTATGCCACACATCCAACCCCACTTATTCTAGGGTTTCCCTTTGAGGCACCATCAAAGTTCACTTTCACCCAACTAATTTATGGAGCTTCCCAATTTACTCCAACTCTCGAGTTTTGTGGAGGGTTAGCCATGTTAGTCCCATTAATGCGGGGGAGAACCAAACCAATAAAGTTTTGATCATATCATCATCCCAATTTGTGAATATATTTTTACACAATCTCTTTTGTCTTGTTGCATTGTTCACAAGTTCTACTATCATTTTTTTTTTAATCTTGTTGGCTAGAGATTCTCTATTCATCTCTTTGTCCTAATAGGTTCTTTTGTTGCACTTCTTCCATAATTCTCAAATGATACAAAAAGTTGTGACAACTCAAAGATCTCCAAACAAACTCTTGTTCCTTTGTGTTGACCACATAAGAAACCAATCTTTTATGTCTCGTGATGGTGGGCAATGTCATCCTAACTTGTTTATATAACATGTTTCCAACTAAAATTTATATAAGGGAATCTTAGTAATAAGTGGTCCATATTCTCTTCCCTTTCTTTTGACAAAATGCACCTCCTAGGACTAGGGATTCCAAACTTTTTAAATCTATCTTCTGTAAGGATCTTTATCTTTACAATGTCATCCAAGTGAACACCCTAGCCTTTAAGATACAAAACTAATGCCACATCAGATGAATAAGCTAGTTCTATTTTTTAAATGCTAATCCCTTACTTCTATATCCATGTTTGACATTATAATCCCTTGATTTTTCCCCACACCATTTCACCACATCCTCTTCATTGGAGAAAGCCCAAACTTGAGCCTCTAGAATCCTTCAAATTAAGTTGTTCCTTCTGATCTTTTGGAGCATTTAATCTTCCACAAATAATTTCACCACCACTCTCTAATCCCATTTTCAATACTACTTGCTAATAATCTCTTACCTACTTCCCCAAACTCTAATTGTCTTTTCCTTAATATCTTCCATGCCTTGCCTATTTACTAAAGGTTCAAATATCCTCTAGGATTTTTGTTAAAAAGACACACAACTCCATTCTTAATATCCAAAGTAATATCTTTTTTAATGATATCTCTTCATTCCAAGATGAAGTCCCAAATTGCCAATTCTTATGAGGGATTCATTAGTATGAAAATCCTAACTAGGATATTTGAAGTCTGCTTACTTCTTCCTAAGAATTTTCACCCATTCCTCCTCACCTTTAGTATACATTTTCCATACCAATTTTTTCCCCATTTCTAAGTTCATGATATAGAGATGTCTAATGATATCAATGTAAAGTTTTGTTGATCTACGATGTCACTCTAGAAAAACCTTTGCATTATTTGGACAATAACCTCTTCTACTGAATGTGGCAATTTCATGCAAGACATTAAATAAATAAGAATAGAAGAGATGAGTATTTTTAACACGATAATTCTTCCCACCGAGGTAAGCCATATATTTCTCTTTCCAAGCCTCCATTTAGTTTCTACTACTATTGACTAGTGATTTCCAGTAGCACTACTTGTTCATTCTTGCAAATAGAGAAATGCCTACAAATTTATATAGGCGATAGGCCACATGAAGAACCAATATCCATGTGATGTTTGTTTGCAGCCTTGGTTGGGTGTTGAGAAAGAACAATTTTGATTTTAGTCAATTGATTTTATAACTAGAAGAATTGCAATAAGATTCCAACAATGATCTTATTTCCCAAGCTTCTTGTCTATTTCAATTCCAAACAACATAGTATTATCTAAAAACTATTGGTGCATCAAAACCTCGATACTTTGTGCTACTTCCATCCCTTTCCATTTTCGTTCCTCTCTTTCTATAGTTATGCTTCTCCCCAAAGCCTCGACCATTATAGGAAGGGGAAGATTGGGTCTCTTTTCCTTAATCCCCTATTGGAATTAAAGAAACCTTGTGGGGAGTTGTTCGCCAAGATTGAGAATTTGGGGCAAGAGATGTGATTATTGATATACTAAATCCATTTTGGGTCAAAGCCAAGCCTGCCTAAATTTCCAGTAGAAATTCCCTATCCACTTGGTCGTATGATTTTAAGACATCCTTTTTTATTATCATACTCTTTGGTCGACTTTATAGCTGAGTGAATTGCTTCATGGGCCACAATGATTCCTTCCACAATTGACCTTCTAGGAGAGAAACTACTTTTTTCTTTTGATATTACTCTTTCCAAAATGTCTTTCATCATATTGGCTATTATCTTTGTTATCATTTTGTACACTTGAATTCATAGGGAAATCAATCTATAGTCTCTCATGGGTTTAGAATCCTTCTTCTCAAGGATAAATGAAAGGAACGTGTCATTTGAGATCCCCCAAATAGTAGTCTTCTTCCTAGATTCGTCCACAACTCTAAAAATATCCATACCACAATGTCCCAAAACTTTTGTAAGAAACTAGCTAGGAGTCCATCAGGGCCAAGGGCCTTATCTGAGTTTAAGTGGAAATTTGTTCTCTTCACCTCCTCCAATGTGATGGGCTTATATAGATTCTTGTTAGAGCAATCTTGATTGGAATTTTTCTCACGTCTCTTCGTTTTCAACCTCATTATTCTATGTTTCCCTACTTAATAGTTCTTCAAATAAATTTACCGCCTCTTTGTTTTATTTTCTCCATTGCTGATACCATACTTCCATTAGTCTTTGTGATTTCTAAAATTTTATTTCTATTCCTATTTTCTATGAAATCTTTATGAAGTTATTTTTTATTTCTATCACCTTCCTTCAACCAAGTCTCCCTTGATTTCTATCTCCAAAAAGATTCCTCTCTACCCAATATTTTAGAGTAATATTTGCTCAGAATCCTTTCTACTTCAAACATTCACACTCATTTCTTTCTCTATTATTATCTTATTCAAAGCATGAAGTTATCAATCCTCTCTTTCTCTACAAAAGTATTCTTAAACTGTGTCTTGTTCCACTCCTTTAGCTTTTTCTTAACATAGTTTAAATTCTTAGTTAGAATGAGTAAAGGTCCCTATAGAACCTCTTCCCTCACAATGTGCTAGATAAGGCTTAGGATTTTCAACTCAAGAAAATATTTTTTGCAACCTTCTTCAAGCCAACTTGATCATCTATTTCTTGCCTAAACAAAGAAGAGAGAAAAATACAAGTAACCCTCCTACTTCATATCCTTGAGATCAAAACCAAATAATAAATGAGCACCCCATTACCTTTATTACAAACTATTTTTTTCTCAAGAAACAAACATTTCAACTCTTGAGGATCATTTGAATCTAGCAAGAAGAATCTTTTCGAGACTTCAGTATTACAAAAACATTAAATTCCCCCTTTTCCACTTTCCAAAGAATCAAAAACCAAATAGTAAAGGTGCGCATTATCTTTTCCATCATAGTTATTCTTATTATCTTTCTGATTGCATTGAATTTCAACAATTTGTTGAAGATTTACATGATAGAGTTTTATTACAATAGATAAATCATGATTTTTTTGAGTAAAAATGTAGTCACTTAGTACTTTTAGAATTTGAAGAATTCAATCACCAAGATCCACTGTATGCAAAATAACCCGTTACAAAAGCAAAGATTGGAGACAAAACTCAAAATGATTTGAAAGATGAAATATTCATTCAGAGAGAGAATAATAATTACAAAGAGATCAATCCTTATAAAGGAGATCGAACATCAGAAGGGGAGAAACCTAAGTTGCATGAATAATTAATCAAAGAATTAATTATTGCACGCCTAAAGTTTAGCTTAAGTAAACTAGAGATAAAAAGGTGACTGAATAATTAAATCAATAATGATTTAATTAATAAGTGAAAATACAAATACCCTTTTACTCTAACACCCCCCCTTAAGATAAAACTAGGGAGAAGCTAAAAACCTAGAAACAACTATTGAAAGTAGGAAATTTGGGTCCCAGCAACAAGGTCTGATTATGTACCCAATCACAACCAAATCTCTGTAAAGTGGAGAAATAGAGAAAACCACATGGGTAAAAACTCTATTCCAAAAAGAGATGAAAAAAGCATGCAGAAAAGAAAGGGCTCAAGAGACTCTCTCAAAACCATAAGTACAACCAACCCCCCAGGAGAGAGGATCGAGTCTCCAAAGCCCCCCTAGAATGATAGAACCCCTGTGTTGATGATTTAACTAATGTGGATCCAATGCGGAAGAAACAAAGTCAAGGGAAAATGAAGAGGAAATCCTTGAATGTGAGGTGAAGCTGGAAGGCCTAGCTGATGCTCAAAAGAGAACGCATGAGACTCTTGTAATGGAATCTCCAATGAAGGTGGGCCAATAGATGTGTTGAATCTATCATTTAAGAGGAGATGAATATCCTCTAATATGTCCTCAACAACTGGACTAGGTGGCTCGATACATGGAGTGACGATGTCAGGTAATGCTGAAGAGGAATCATGTTGAGCATATATAAACTCATCAGGAGGTGGAGGTGTAAAAGTGACAACTTTGGTCTCAGGAACAACACATAATCTCAAGTGACCCGAATTCACCTCAATAGGCTCTCATGAAAAAGGAGAGCTATTCTCTGATAGTGGAGAACATAAACCATAATGAGAGGAGTACAAGCGGGAAGAATTATCAACTATCCCTGTTGCAACAATATTGTCTGTCTCACTGTCTCTGATGTGTACTAAATCTCGAGTGAACTCAACTCTCTTCCATGTTCCACTGTGAGTAATATGATAGATAGAGAGAAGGTTAGAGGACAAAGATGGAAAAAATAGTACATCATGGAAAGCACCATCATCAATGTCAATAGAACCTTTCCCACATACAATCATAACAATGTTATTCCCCATCAAAATGTGTGGGGTAGGAGAAGCCTCAAAAGACGAGAATAAATCTTAAGAAGATGCCATATGGTGTGAAGCACCTGAATCTAGTAACCATTTAGAAGAGTGTGGAATAGCGGTTGCATATAATGCATGACCCTTTCCATTGTCCCGCCCATCTTTCTGGAATGATGATGAAGAAGATAACATGTAAGAAGAAGAACAAATATCAATGTTTCTCTTTTGAAGAAGAGTTGTCGGATTAGAAATTTATTTTACATATCCATATATAATCTTCTCATAAAAATGAGACTCACCATGATTGATCTTTGTACAATAAGCACACTTAGGTCTTTCTTTCTTCGATTTTCCCCCCTTGGGCAAAGTTGGGCCAAAGAAGTGCTAAGAATTAGAATCCTTCATAGACTCTATGGTTGGTGATATCTTTTTCTACTCTACCTTCTCTGAAGATGGGTGAGCTACCAATGCATGGTTATTTGATCCTGTGAGAGAATCAAGCTGAGATAGCTTTGCTTTCTCATGAGTCAAACGATCACATAACACATCAAATGTAGGCATGTTGAATCATAGACCCAAAACATCCATGGTAGAATGAAAGGTAGAAGAGAATATATGAAAGGGACCACGAAACTTAGAAAGAGTCAGGTAAATGCACTCTATATATATTTTATTCTTTCCAAAACCCTGCAAGATAGATCTAATAGATTTGAATTTTGTTAAGAAATCTTGAATAGAAGAAAATGTCTCAAGACCCAAAGCTGTCAATTTGACCTCAATCTAAAGTTTCCTGAACTCATTGACTGTGCCAAAGAGAGTCTGAAACTTCTCCCATATATCAAGAGGGGTATCACACCCATCAAGATGGAAGAGAAAAATATCTAAAACATGTAGAGAAAGAACACCCATGGCCTCATCCATCTTTTTCCTATGCTGCATGACCTTGAAAGGACGAGTCAAGACTGGATGAATGGTGTCTAAACAAGACCATAACCCTCATGACTCACTACAACATTTGGGGTCAAATTTTGATGCCAATTTGCGAAGGCACTACCATTTGTGTGTGATTTTTGTGTTTTTTTCTAAGTGCCCCCGATGTTGTCGTAATAGCGATGTTACCGTCGTAATTTCAACACCCACGTGATTATAAAAAAAGAAAAAGAAAAAGAAAGGCTCATTTCTAATTTTTGTGATAGTGTTGCGTGCACGACAAGGGCCCTCACTATGGTAGATCGAGATGCATGCGCGAAGAGGGCTCTTCTGTTGTGAAGCTCGAGCTCAATTTGGAAGCTTGACATATGGCAATCATGACTTGAGGTAGGCACTCAAGCTTTGTCTTCTCATTAACGTACTCAATTTCATTTTGATGGCGTTTGTTGATTTAATGAAACAATATGAATGTTAATACTGACATTGTTTACATCTTTGCATTTGGAATGCTTGATGACCCGCGAGCTTTCAGAGTTAGGGAATCATTGCTATTACCTTCAAGGAATTGTGTGAAGTGTTTGATCTCTCTTTATTTTTTTTGTTGTTGATATTCACTATGTGGTACTCCCCGTTTATGATAATTTCATGAGGAAATGTCTTGATGGCTCGCGGGCTGCAAGCTAGGGCATCATGCATTGTTTATGAGATCATTGTTTAATACTGGAATTGTTTACAACTTTGCATTTGGAATGCTTCATGACCCGCGAGATTTGAGAGATAGGGCACTGTTTCTATTAGCTTCAAGGCATTCTGTGAAGTGTTTGATCCCTCTTTATTTGTTTTGTTGTTGATATTCACTATGTGGTACTACCCATTTATGATCATTTCACGAGGAAATGTCTTGATGGCTCGCGGGCTGCAAGATAGGGCATCATGCATTGTTTATGAGCTCACTATTTAATACTTGCATTTTTTACATCTTTGTATTTGGAATGCTTGATGACCCGTGAGATTTGAGAGCTAGGGCATCATTGTTATTACCTTCAAGGCATTGTGTGAAGTGTTTGATCTCTCTTTATTTGTTTTTCTATTGATATTCACTATGTGGTACTCACCATTTATGATCATTTCCCTATGTCGAAGACCTACTTGGGCCATTGAGCTCCAGATCTCTGCTCAGTTCAAAGGAAGGTTCAAATCTCGCCCAACTATCAAATTTGTTTCCTTTAACACATTAGTAGAGGAGAAATGATCCCTAAAGCCCCTTCTCCCATCATAAGAACCATACAAGTCTATCACCACCATATGAACATCTAGAATTTCACACTTGAATCCCATTCTTTCATCTGAATTCAAACAAAAACCCTCCTTGAGCTAGAAAAGAAGTGGAGGGTAAAAGTTAAAACATTGAAGAGAGGCTTACCTAGGCTTGTCCACTTTTCCTATATGATAAGATCCACAACCAAGTTACTAAACAACACATCACCATAATCCAAGATCTGAGAGGATGCCTAATTGTTGTCTTCCACAACTATGTTCTTGTCAAGTTCTAGGAATAATGGATTGTGGTTAGAGCCATCCATTGAAATTATCTTTTTTCTCTACTTGTTCTTGAGGTATGTTCCTCCATATTCAAAATTCCCTTCCCTGTAAACATGGTGGGAAATGATTGATCGTATAAATCCAATTGAATAGAGCTAAAGTTTGGTGAGGCGTTGTGTGCTTCAATGCTTCTAAATTGATGTAATATGGTAGCAACTTTTAAACTATTTTATCGTAAAACAATGCTTGCACCATTACCCCAACCTCTGATAGCATCAATCTGGTTACTGACTTATGTCTGGTTCAAGCTTGCACATCCTCCTATACCTCTAATACATCAACTTGATATTCCAATTGGTAGGCCTCGCCCTATTTCTACAAATATCATCAAAACAACTTCTTGTGTGCCTTACAAACTTTCATATGCTTGAGGCACTTGCATATTTACTCCTTTTGGTAAAAAGTATTTTGGGTTAGTTTTATGTTTTTTTATAATATTTTATTAAGACTAAATATATGATGTAAACTCATAATGATACTTGATACTTGATATATATAATACAATGGTATGTAGTAGAATCTATATATTTGTGAGATGCAATTAATTCCAGTTATATGATGTTTTGGGATTAAATTGATGTGTTTGTATACTTTCTCCATTTTGAACTAACCTATCCAGTTTATGATCATTTCATGAGGAAAAACATGGTATCTTCTTTCCTTTCTGCAACATTCTTCTGAGTGCACATATCCTCTAGCATGGTTTTTCTTTCAGAAGTGTATGGCTTGACTATGCACATGCATAATTGTAGATGAGGATCAGTAATAGGATGTCATTCATTTCTTAAATCATTTTGATCTAACCCTCATCTCTCTTTTCTTTGCAAGTTCTGGATCACACATGAGCACATTGGATTCATACCCGGGTCAAAAATTCATCACTTCAGGCAATGTCTGGTACCCTTATTATTTATGTTCATCCTCTTATGTATGCATGTACTCTTGCATATTCTTTTGAAAGTTGGCTATGCTCATGACCTGTGTGAGCCTAGACGATTTTATCTTTCAGTTCCTTTCCTTGTATAGTATATACAAGTTATTTGGTATATATATACATGTAATCTTTAGATGCAGAAATTTCTTTTCCTTTACATGTATCTTTTCATGAAATGAACACAAATTAAACAAGACCATCTAATAATGCAAACTAGGGTACTGTAGTCACTCATCTAGTAATTAGGTTACCAAATTGGAATAGGCATGAAAAATATGGTAACAAGAACCATTACTAAGGATTGAACATAACTCTAAAAGTTGCCAAACCTATTGTTCTATGTGTCCTTATTGCCTTCGTAATTTTGGTTCAACCCCTATAGGATGCCCAAGCCTAGAGGCCAAGGAAAGTACCCAAGAGCACTTGAAAGAAAGATGAATGAAACCATTGTCCTTATGTGGGTAAACCCATATAAGTGTTCTTCCTTTGCATCACAACTCCTACTTGAGGATCCATAATCATGCATTTATGTTCAAGACTTATTATTACCTTGGTCTTTTTGAATCTTAGGATGACATCTCAGTTGGGAAAGGAAAATCAAAACCTTTCATAGACCGATCACAACCAAGGAATGTGGGTGTTCTTCTATTGTACAATTATACTCATAAAATATATGTATAGTTATAAAATTTCATGCCTTGAAATTTTATAACATAGTTCCTTAGCATAGTTTACTATGCTAAGGAACTATGTTCAATGTCAAATGTGTTATCAAGTGTATAGTCAGAAAATGGAAGTAATTCCATTTTGGAATGGTTTATCCCTTCAAGTAAGTGGTTTGGGGTCATGTCAAATGCCTTGAATGGGTCTTTGACTTGGATCTAGATTTTCCCCCTGTTTTGCCCCCTTTTCCACTTCTCTCTAGCCTGTTTCTGGCATCCTGATTTTCAGATTTGAAGTTCTTGACCTCAGAGTCAAGGTCAAAATTTTGGGTCAAGGTCAACCTCAACCCTGACCTAGGTCAAGGTCGACCTTGACCTTGACCTAGGTCAGAGTTGACCTCGACCCTGACCCAGGGCCCAAATTTCAAGTTTCCAGGGTTTCCGGATGTCGGGCTTTGGAAAGATTTAATTCCTTCTTCCGGGTCGACTGTTTCGGTCTTCGAGGAAATGAATCTTGAAATTATAAATTTAATATAGGTCCACTTCTAGGGGTATAGGTCTAATTGGAATTTAATTCTCTTATGTAGGCCTCTCTAGAATATTGTTCCCTAGATTGGTATATAAGGAAGCCTTCTCCTCTCATTTTCTCTAAGAATAAGTGTGAAAGACAAGCTAAGAAGCAAGACTTGAAGAAAGCCAATAATCTATTGAAAAAATCATCTACTCTCAAGCATTCAAGAATTTAAGCACCTTCAAGCATTCAATTCATCAAGGAGATCCATTGGTAGCCATTGAAGGATTCAAGCTCTATGGAGCCCACTTGTTGAAGATTTCTCCATCCACCTCCATGCAAACCTCTTCCTATTCCAAGATCCATTCAAGATTGGTGTTGAAGATCTAAAAGAAATTGATTTGAGACATCCTACATTCTAAATTCTACATTCATTTGGTGCATACATACTTGTGGATCCAAGGATTCAAATCCTCCACAAGGGGTTCTATAGAAGCAAGGTGAATTGGTTTATTTGCTTTGTTTATTTATGAAATTTCAATTATACTTTAAGGTTAATTCCAAAAGTGGGATTTGACCAAGGAAAACCCATCCCCCCCAAAAAAACAAAACCATTTTCTTGCAGGTACAGGTACAGGACAATGAATTTAAGAGCAAATTTGGATACCCTTTTTGGCCAACTTTTGGGATCCGTGAACAGAATTTCCGTCGAAGCAGTGCAGGTCGAGGTTGACATTTTGGGGTACAATTGCACCCTCGCATTTGGGTCAAGGTCAACCTGACTTAGAAAAGGAAAATATTTCTGGGTTTTGTCTGTCTCTGTGTTTCTATTCCAGATTTGGTTGCAGAATTTCCTGAAACATGACACAAACATCAGAAAACAAACTTTTCCAGATCGGCTATATTTTGAGGTTAGTACTTGGCTTTAATTAATTTCAATTAAGGTTTTAATCAATTTGAATCTATTATATAATCTTCATCCATTATTCAGGATTGTAAGGCTTTCTTCTTTCTTCTTATTTCTGATCGATTGATGCATTTGTGCATTAACCATTTTCTTATGGTTGATCAAAGTGGATATTTCCTTTGTGAAATTTGGGGCTAGGAAGAGAATATTATCTTCCCCCAAAACATTACATCCATTACATTTTTATAATTAACATCCATTTTATTCTATTACATCAAGCAACAATGGTTCACATCTTGAACCTCACAAGATCTTCAAGCTAGCATGCTATCAAAATAGAATGGTAGTGGTGATTCAATGCATCTATAACCTCAAAAATATGGCAACATTGATCCAATAACAACAAATACATTACAAATACCAAGCTCACGGTCTCAATGAAATAAACAGTGTATAAAAAAAATATGGTGCACAACAAAAGCAAGCATGCAATGACAACAATAACATCATATATATATATATATATA
>MU228365.1:1799519-1823224 GCA_018584345.1 Thuja plicata | reverse complement strand
ATTTTGTGAATAACAATGTATGGAGTGAAGATGAAAATGTAGAGATGGAGAATGAAAATGTAGAGTTGGGGAATGAAAACGTAGATTTGGGGAATGACAATGAATGGAATGAAGATGAAAATGTACAAATAGAGATTGAAAATGTAGACTTGGAAATGAAAATGTTGCACAAGAACCAAATGAATGTTACACATCTCCAAATTATATGCGAAATGACGTCCCTTGCAATAAAGATAATCAATCTTCAAATTCAGGGCTTTCCAGAAAACCTAAATGGTTAATTGAAATTGAGGAGAACATTATGAATAATTGGGAAGGAAAGAGATCACATAGAACCGTTAGGTTGTGGGCTTCAAGACTTTATGATCAATTTTTTGGAAACAAGACATTGGTTGAGCAATGTCAAATTTTTGTGCAGTTGTTAAAGATGCAAAAGATTAGACTCGTGCTTGTGAATTTGAAGATTCACGTGAACACAAAAATGGAGAGAAATGCCATTGTTGTGAAGAATATTTTCAATGCTCTCAATAGCATTGGGAAGACAAGGAGAGAAAAAGATGAGAGTTTCTCAGAGGGTTATTACAACCTCCTTAGTAAGTCATCAGTTGAGAAAGGCTCGTTTGATGAGACAAACTTGTGTTGACTTCAATATAGACCGTAAAACTTTGGATAGAGCACTTGCAAGAAGAGAAAGACTTGATGATCCGCCTCAAATTGATACATGGGCTTATGGTGGGAGACTTCCACGTTTTGATAAGAAGCTAACACATGTTGTCAAGGATGAAATTCAACAATTTTGGCATGCTAACTCAAGAGTGTCACCAAATGTGAAGGAAGTCTTGAAGTTCAGAGTTGGCAATCGAGACCGCACTCCACATCCTAAACATTATGTGGAGGTAAGTAAAACAATGTTGTATAAAAATTTTTGTGAGACACATCCAACATTGAAAATATCACAAAGGTCTTTTGAATCCGTGAAGCCATTTTATTGTGTACCCCTTAAGCTTCAGAATACATGTTGTTGCAAATATCATGTTCAGTTTTCAATGCATCACGAACTATTATGGTCCATTCATTCTACTTTGCATACTAATTAAATGCTAGAGGAATGTGGTGCAAGTGGTCTTCCCAAATCATCAAGAGACTTGCTAGATCAATTTTTTATGTTGTAGATATGACGGTTGTTAATTTTATAAAAAAGATTGCTTAAATGCCAAGTGCTCAGAGTGTGGTGGCTTGTCCAAGTTTAGGACATGTTTTCATGAGGGTTTGGAACATGATTTTGGAAAGAGACTCGTCCAAAACAAGGTATATGAAACAGTGAAATATACATTGAAGAGTGGAGGTGAAGGCTCTAGATGTGAGTTAGTTGCAAAAGAATACAATGTTGCTGATTTTATTTCAGATTTCAAGAAAAATCTTTTTTACAAGTATGCAAGGCATAGTTATAGGTCTCAATGGTTGGATCAACAATTCAGGACGTGTAAGGACACTTTCCCCATTGGAACTATTATATCCGTTGTAGAATTTGCGGAGAACTATACATTGTAGACCCAAAATAAGATTGAAGCTCAGTATTACAATTCCATTCAGGTTGCTATTTTTGTACACATCACATATAGACATTCCCATGATAGCACAAAAGATGAGTGGAAGATAATCAAAGAGTACCATTTTTATATGAGCGATGATAGGTCTCACTCTCATGAGTTTGTTCAACATTGTTTCCAGAACCATTTTGACTTCTTGCTGGAAAATGGTATTGCTATGGATAGGCATCTCATTTGGTCAGATAATTGCACTAGTCAATTTAAGAATGCTAGAATGTTTTATTGGTTGTGTAGAATGCATGTGGAGAGAGGTGTACCTCATATTTGTAGTTTTTTTGAGTCAGGGCATGGGAAAGGGGAGCATGATGGAGTAGGTGCATGTGTGAAGAGAGCTCTAGTTAAGGAGCAATTAAGGATTTCAAGTGCTGTACTTCTTGATGCTCGTTCTATTGTTGATTGGTGTACTTTAGCATTGTCACAGGGCGGACTCTTGATTCTACAGTGCGTAGATTATTTTGGTTGGTTGAGGAGGGAACTATAGGAGATAGATTGGATTGTCAAACAATGAAAGACTCTTCAAAAATGCATTCATTTTGAAGCTCCACTAGTAGTACATGGACCATTTGGACATGAGAGTTGGCTTGTTTTTGCCCCATGTGTTTTCAGTATGATTGTGATCATTGTGAGTCAAGTGAGTGGGTGGATACATGGGTTCTACAGTATCTAACTCCTTTATCTTTGACACTCTCTATAAGAAATGATGACATGTACACTTCAGTTGAGTATGAACATCTTTTAGATCTTCTACAGCCAGGAGATGTTTTTGCATTGGTTGCACCGCAGTGGAATGATGAGAGGTCAGATTATTGGTTAGAACATTGTATACGAGGTAAACAAAAGCTTGTACAACCAATGACAGATGGTGATGGGTTCACGTATCCTACTAGTTCAGTTGTTGTTGCGGGAACATGGCTACGAACATACATGATTAGAAATAACAAAATTCCTACATTTGAAGACTATGAGAAGCACAAAACTATTCTCATCTATTCACACCTTGTTATAGAAACAAATGTCAAGTTATCAAAGCATCAAGGAAGACCAAAGACAAAAGAACTTTGGACTATTAGTACTGCTAATCATGAAGCACTATTGGAGACCCTGAAGCAAAGAGATGACCTTTCAGGAACACTTGACTAGGTAATAATTTAACTCAGTGCAAGGTTTTCTAAGTTCGTTAAGCTTAAATTCAATACATTAATTTCACCTTTCTTAGATTCTATTTTGAGTCAATAAACTTGGTTTTGTGTGTGGTTTGTAACTTGTTCAGGAGCACCTATGAAGACACCTAGGGTCACCATGGATCCTATCAGAGATAGAAGGACAAAAGAATCCTTAATGGTTAATTGAGATATTTTGAAGCCTATAATGGCAATTTGTAACAATCAATTTGATTTAAAATTTAAATGTCCTAGAAGTCTTGATAAGGACTTAGGACAAAAATTATGTATGGGTGGCCAATAGTGCCATCAAGGGATCTAAGTATAGATTTTCTCAGAAATAGGCAATGAAAACTCATAATTTTTAATTATTTACTTATGTCATTTGTATGGTTTGAATTCTTACATGTTTGATTGTTGTTTCTAATGCTTTAAGGATATTATTTTTTATCATTTCAAACAATCTTTGATGCTTTGAAATTTCATTTGAATTAGACGGATACATACATGATAGATGTAAATGATTCACTGTGCAGTGAGGGTTAGTTAAAAGTAGCTTCGTAGTGTATTTTTTAAACCATCCATCCTGGCATCAAACCGTCTGCTCCATCGGCTCCAGTTGGCCGGGTAAATGCTAGCGACAACCCCGTTCCATCCAAGGAGTCATTGGAACGCTCTCCACCACATTCGGCGCAAGTGACCCCAAGGTGCACTAAGCACGATTGAGAAACGATCTTCCAAGTCTCGTATCTTGGACCTCATGAGAGGTATCAACAAATCGTTAGAAGTTATGAGATTGTGTTGCCGAGGTCTACAATAACCTCTCTCAATTTTGGGTGATTCAACTTCGTTTGCATTTGGCAAGGCAATATCAGTCGATGCCAAAACTTGCAGTGAGGGTCAGTTGAAAGTAGCTCCGTAGTGTATCTTTCAAACTGTCCATCCTAGAATCAAACCGTCTACTCCATCAGCTCTAGTAGGCTGGGTAAATGCTAGTGACAATCCCTTTCCTTCCACGGAGTCACTGGAACACTAGCAACCATGTTTGAACCAAGTGACCCCAAGGTGCACTAAGCATGATTGGGCAGTGATCTTCCAAGGCTTGTATCTCGGACCTCATGAGAGGTATCGACAAACCATTAGGAGCTACATGATTGTGTTGCCAAGGTATACAATAACCTCTCTCAGTTTTGGGAGATTCAACTTTGTTTGCATTTGGCAAGGCAATCTCAGTCGATGCCAAAACTTGCAGTGAGGGTTAGTTAAAAGTAGCTTCGTAGTGTATCTTTCAAACCGTCCGTCTTAGCATCGAACCATCTGCTCCATCAGCTCCAGTTGGTTGGGTAAACACTAGTGACAACCCCATTTTGTCCACAGAGTCACTGGAACGCTCTCGACCATGTTCAACCCAAGTGACCCCAAGGTGCACTAAGCACGATTGGGAAGCGATCTTCCAAGGCTCGTATCTCAAACCTCGTGAGAGGTATCAACAAATTTTTAGGGGATACGGGATCATGTTGCTAAGGTCTACAATAACCTCTCTTAGTTTTGGGCGATTCGACTTCGTTTGCATTTGGCAAGGCAATCTCAGTCGATGCCAAAACTTGCAGTGAGGGTCAATTAAAAGCAGCTCTGTAGTGTATCTTTCAAACCGTCTGTCCTGACATCCAACCATCTGCTCCATCAGCTTTGGTTGGCTGGGTAAATGCTAGTAACATCCATAGTCTTCCCATGGAGTCACTGGAACGCTCACGACCACGCTTGACCCAAGTGACCCCAAGGTGCACTAAGCACGATTGGGCATCGATCTTCCAAGGCTCGTATCTTGGACCTCGTGAGAGGTATTGACAAAAAAATAGGGGCTACAGGATCATGTTGCTGAGGTCTACATTAACCTCGCTCAGTTTTGGGTGGTTCAACTTCGTTTGCATTTGGCAAGGCAATCTTAGTCGATGCCAAAACTTGCAGTGAGGGTCAGTTGAAAGTAGCTCCGTAGTGTATCTGTCAAACCGTCCATCCTAGCATCAAACCTTCTGCTCCATCAGCTTTGATTGGCTGGGTAAACACTAGTGACAACCCCGTTCTATCCACGGAGTCACTGGAATGCTCCCGACCACATTCAACCCAAGTGACCCCAAGGTGCACTAAGCACGATTGGGAAGCATTCTTCCAAGGCTCATATCTCATACCTTGTGAGAGGTATCAACAAACTGTTAGGGGATACTGGATCATGTTGCCGAGGTCTACAATAACCTCTCTTAGTTTTGGGTGATTCAACTTCGTTTGCATTTGGAAAGGCAATCTCAGTTGATGCCAAAACTTGCAGTGGGGCTCAGTTGAAAGTAGCTCTGTAGTGTATCTTTCAAACCGTCTGTCCTGGCATCCAACCATTTATTCCATCAGCTTCGATTGGTTGGGTAAATGCTAGTGACATCCCTAGTCTGCCCACGGAGTCACTGGAATGCTCGCGACCATGCTTGACCCAAGTGACCCCAAGGTGCACTAAGCATGATTGGGAAACGATCTTCCAAGGCTCGTATCTTGGACCTCACGAGAGGTATTGACAAAAAAATAGGGGCTACATGATCATGTTGCTAAGGTCTACATTAACCTCTCTCAGTTTTGGGTGGTTCAACTTCGTTTGCATTTGGCAAGGCAATCTCAGTCGATGCCAAAACTTGCAGTGAGGGTCATTTGAAAGTAGCTCCGTAGTGTATCTTTCAAACCATTTGTCCTAGCATTGAATTGTATGATCCATCAGCTCCAGTTGGCTGGGTAAATTCTAGTGACAACCCCGTTCCATCCACGGAGTTACCGGAATGCTCGCGACCACGTTCGACCCAAGTGACCCCAAGGTGCACTAAAAATAATTGGGCAGCGATCTTCCAAGGCTTGTATCTCAGACCTCGTGAGAGGTATCGACAAACCGTTAGGGCCTAAGGGATCATGTTGCTGAGGTCTACAATAACCTCTCTCAGTTTTGGGCAATTCGACTTTGTTTGCATTTGGAAAGGCAATCTCAGTCGATGCCAAAACTTGTAGTGAGGGTCAGTTGAAAGTAGCTCCATAGTGTATCTTTCAAACCGTCTATCCTGGCATCTAACCGTCTGCTCCATCAGCTCCGGTTGGCTGGGTAAACACCAGTGACAACCCATTTCTGCTCACAGAGTCATTAGAACACTCACGACCACACTTGACCCAAGTGACCCCAAGGTGCACTAAGCATGATTGGGCAGAGATCTTCCAAGGCTCGTATCTCAGACCTCATGAGAGGTATTGACAAACCGTTAGGGGCTACGAGATTGTGTTGCTGAGGTCTACAATAACCTCTCTCAATTTTGGGTGATTCAACTTTGTTCGCATTTGGAAAGGCAATCTCAGTCGCTGCCAAAACTTGCAATGAGGGTTAGTCGAAAGTAGTTTCGTAGTGTATCTTTCAAACCGTCCATCCTGACATCAAGTAGTTTGCTCCATCGGCTCCGGTTAGCCGATAAACACCAGTGACAACCCTATTCTTCCCACGGAGTCACTAGAATGCTCGCGACCATGCTTGACCCAAGTGACCCCAAGGTATGTGACTAAGGACAAAAAATTTATTACATCTGGGTAATTTATTACGTCTATTGTGAAAAATTCAAACAAATTGACATATAACTTCAACAAGATATAATTTTAATCATAATGATAATCATAGTCAAGATATAACTTCACCATTCAATTCTATAAACATGAATAATAAATGTGTATACAAAAGATGACACAAATATAACATAAAAATGAAAATGTTATATATATATAGAAAGTATCAAAAGTATCTCCATATACAAATGTGGCACATGACATTTCAAAATGTCTACAAAATCAATGTTTCAAGGTGTACAATGTGGCATATATGCCATCTCAAAATGTGCCAAGTGGCATCTCTAAATGACCATAACTAAAAATACATCCTATGTCGTAGGGGGATCATCAAAATGTAGCCTCTTTGAAGAACTATTTGGCTCTGATTGATCCTGCATCAAAAATGAGTTCAAACCCAAGTTAGATTGCTTACTTTATATGATTTGTACATATATATATATATATATATATATATATATATATAATTCATGATTCAAACACTAATTTAATTAAAATTATAACTGAATACAAACATTTGTACCTAGCCTCTCGGTCATCTACCATGATCAGGTGTCCTAACATAAGCCTGTGGTAGCGAAGGGACAATGCCACCAATACCAACTCTAACCTATAAATATATGTTTGCAATAATGAGATTAGTAGAGTGGTGCAACATAGAGTAATAAATCTACAAATTAGGATGATAGTGTAATAAAATTACAAATTGATTGAACTAAAATTAAAACTTACGTCCGTTGATCCCTCCTCTGGAATAGTGGGTTGGGTCAACAAAGATATGAAAGATTCTCGTGGGGCCTCCCTCACACTTGGAGTAACCTATGAGACTAAAAAAGATAATCAATTATATATAAATGTACTTCATCATAACAACCTTGGTTACAAAATACAAATAACAATATGTAAGTCTACGTACATTCAGGCTATCACTCTGAATCGAGATGCCTATCAGCCTAGGCTCCCAAACCTGTGTTGAGACATCATCAAGAGCCACACCCTATACAATAAAGTGCATGTAAAATATTTACTACTACACACAAGTGGCATACATATGCACGCATAATTAGTCTTAAAAAATTAATTACCTTTCCTTTTTCGACACATGAAGAAGGAACCCCCTCGTGCCCCCCACTAACATCAGCTGATACCTATAAGAGTACAATAAGATGACAATATATCAGTAAATGTATGAATTTTATTGCTCTAATTGATAGATATTTAAGCATGTACACCAAATGATATAAAAAAACTAATGGGTACATAATTTATAATATACTGTATAGGTGGCAAGGCCAAATGAAATGGCCGAAATTGTGGAGTCATCCACCTGTCTCAACTCCTCCTCTATCATCGACTGAACATAAATGAACCAAATATATATACATAAGTGCATGCAATCATTAAAAATAATCTAAATAGATAAATTATTTTAAAATTAAATATGTTATGTGACAAATTTATTTATAATGTTTACTCTTATCGTATCAACATGACTCCATGGCTCTACGTACCCCTCCTCAACACTCTCATGAGACGTAGATGCTCCATGAGGTGTTGCAGCCTCTGTAACTGCGTCTCCTATATCCTCCTCATCAATAACATACTGATATGTATCAGCATCAGTATGCGGTCTGAGGCACAAATTCTTGCACATAATGCAAGTAAGGGGCACACATACATGTGAACTACTGCCAGATGTCAATGCGCCAATATCATCCACACCAGGAGGCAACAATGACCTAGTCTGCGTGATCAACTGATCACTCAGCAAGTGAATGGCCCTAATACTCTGTGAGGCAGCCTCTGCAATGATATCAAGATGTTGCACTGAAGGAGGGGATGAGACATCAGTGGGGGGACAAAGGTAGTGGCATTTTTTCACTGGACAAATGGCCTAGTCTGAGGAGCTCCTCCGCCTACGCTCATGTTGGGCCTCATACTCCAATAATTAACATTGTGACCAAGCACAAACTCAACATACAATTTTTTTATGAAATAGAAAGGGAGCTCCAAATTGCTATGGGGTGGTTTATCAAAAACCATCCACCAGTAATCCCAAAATTGTGTATGCATTGCATCGTTTGTGCACCATTTAATTGATAATTTGGGCTTTTTGGGGTCAACTTTTAATCCGATTTTAGGGTTCACAAAAAAGGAGGCTATATCTTCTTTAGTTATATTAAGGGCCGCAACCCCATCATGGTCAAGCCTGTCATCAAATTGGGCATGCATATCATCACACCAATCAAGAGCAACATTATGTTGCTACGTAAGTGTGTCAATGTTTTCAACCATAGTATTTAGGGTGGAAAGCATGGGACCTAATGTAGGTATATTTTGATATGTGTTTTGGAAGCCCCATATAGTTTGCAAATTCTCTTGTATCAAATCCTCTAAAGATTGAGGGTTTTGAAGCGTTTCTGGATTGTTTTAGGGATCGTTATTTGGTGGGGGAGGGTTATTTTCTTCATTGTTGTCAGTCATGTCTGATTAAGTAAAAAGTAAATATAAATTTCAAATTGATTTCATATATTATTAAAAAAATCAATACAAAATCCTATTTCAACCAAAATAACTACATTTAACATCAAAATGAAATAAATTAATCAAAACATACCAAGAATTTACTTACCGTATATACTGCAGAGTCAAATTTGTTTTTAGAGAAATTAGGTACCCGAAAATATGGTGTATAGGATATATAGAGCCGTTTTCCAATCCCAAAATGATGAGAGAAATGAGGAAAACAACTCGCGGGTTTTGATTTATGCCACAGGTTTTGGGTACCCAAATAGGCTTGTGCTTTGGTGTCAGGTTTTCCCAGGTGTACTAACACCTAGGCCTACTAAAACGTCAACAAACATTTTCATGCACTTTTGGACAACCGAAAAGTGGATTTTTGTTTACATCTCCACTTTTTGGCCCCTCATGATCTTGCACATACCCAAATATCTTTGTATTTATTTAATTATCTTAGCATGCTATTGTATTGAGGTTTCTTCTCTCCATTGTTTGCACATGATGTTTCCTCTTTCATCGATCTGTTATTTCTAGCCTCCATAGCTTTTGCTTCTCTCTTTTTGTGATAGATTTGCATGCAGGTGATTCTTGGGAGTTGTAGGGTTGAGTTTTCATCATTCCAATAGTTGTTTTCAATTCATAGATGGTTGTTTCCTATTAGTTTGTGGTGGTTTCCAATTAGGTTGTTGACCTTGTTATGGGAGTCATGCCCCTTATTGGGTGTTTTATGGTGTATTACCATAGTTCATCCATGCTTGAGAAGATTTATTTTGTCATGAAGGATCATTTGCATAAGAAAAAGGGCCTTGAGGAAAACCTTGTTTTTGATTCCATGATTTTCATTAGGCCAGATAAAAAACTTGGCCCTCTTTAGCCTTCAAAGCTTTGAAATTAGGTCGTTCCTCCATACTAGCAATCATTTTACACTTGCAATCCTTCTTCTTATAGCGACAGGTGGGAAAATATTATGCTCAAGAAACTTCTGCTTCTTTTTTCCTCCTTTCTTGTAGAGTATCCAATTAACATTTTTAGACTTCTTGAGGTTGAACAAGAACCACTCCAAGTAGTCTTCTAATGGTCCTTCATCTTTTTTATTTATTCTAAAAATATCATCTCCACACAAATATCCTCCCCTATAATAATCCCTTTTTTATGGAGCTTAGATCCTTTATGTAAGCCCATGTTGCAACTGCATTTCTCCCTAGTCCCATGAACCACTTCAAGGTAGAATCCTTGAGAGTTGCAGGGACCAAATTTAGTGACTAGTCCATGATAGTTTGGAAGGGCTGAAGGTGATATTTTCTTCATATTCATGCCCCTTCCTAATATACTATAGAAAAGTGAATTCTAGTGTGGCATCATCATTGTTTCCTCCTGGACACCATATCTCAAGGAATGATAACAAGAGGAAGAGTGTGGAGAATGTGGAGCTAAAGCCATGTATGCTTCAAATATTAGCTCCTTTGATACTGCTTCTGTAAGGACTACATCTTCAGGTACTTCTTCTTGACATACTGGTTCGGTATTTGAAGGAAGGAATCTTCCATGAGCGTCTCTCCTTCAACAGATACAAGAGGGAAAAACTTATAATTCCCACTATCATGTACAATATATATAAAATAAGTGCTACAAAATATCAGTCTTCTAGTTCTAATCTACTAAATAAAAACAACTAACCTTGTGAAAACATAAAATAATCTAAGTAGTGATTCAACACCACCCCCAACAACGATACCAAAAAATATAGAGTTCCATTAAGAATTTATGATTGGATAAATAGTTAACCCATCATCTCTAAGTTAATTTTATACTTGAGAAAAATCTCATGGAAGTGAATTACATTTAACTTATCAATTCGAGGTCATCAACTTAAAATGGGCTAGCATAATTTATGCACCATAATCTTACCTAGACTACCACTTAACTACTCAAATGAAAGTTCCAGTAAAGTAACTACCTAATAGTCTTCAAAGTTGTAATCAACGTAATTAATCAACACCTATGACATGAAATAAAAATTTCTATTTTATCTTAACAATGAGTGCAACTATAAATATACTCAATGCATCTACTAAGAATAAACAAGACTCTTATAGAAATCAATCCACTAATGTTGTTCAAAGTTATATGATCACAATCATGTAATTCACATAGTATTTCCTTAGTAGATACTAATAGAAATTTTTGCAAATGAACTACTCCTATAATGCATAATACAAATATGGACGATATGTACCTCAACTGCCCCCTTTAGGTAACTCTAACTTAAATAAAGAAAAAAACTCGACTAATACTCAACTTATCCATGAATTCACCATGAAAAAATATAGTTGCTTAGATTTGACTATAATAATGATATATTATCTAGAAAACAACATATTTACATGTATGCAAAGCTATCATATATAGATCTTGAAAAAGTTGAAACATTCAACCGCACATGTGTGCACTACCCATGAATCTAGGAAAGAGATTTAGAATCCATAAAGATAGTGTACTTGTGAGAAATAGTCCTAACAAGAGTACAATTCTTGAACAATTAAAATTGTATTAAGTAACTCCACACTTTGCATCATAAGTAATGATTTTGTTATCTTCCAACAACCAAAACTAGAATAAGTTTTCAAGGCTTTTGGAGATCAAAAAATCAACAAAGATATTAAAGATCAAAAGACTGGTTCAATGCTGATCTGTCAATGGCTACCAGGAAGTTTTACGACCTTAAGCTATAGGAATTGCAACAATCCACCCATCACGTGTTGCAAAAACTAGTTAGTAGACAAACAAACAAAAATATAACATCTAATCTCATTTCCATCACATTTCACTCTATATGTTTCCATATAACCATATTTAAAAAAAAAGTATAATAATGTAGCATGAAAGTCTTTCAAAACATATTAAAACATAAATTATTTGGTATAAAGGACATAACTAAGATGACAAAAAGATATTGGAAGAGTGTTGAGCATGCCAAAGTTTGGTGTTTGGGTGTGCTGACATTAATGTTTTGTCTTTGATGTTAACATACTATTTATTGTTTTAGACAACGTGTTGAGTGTTTTCAGGAAAAAAGATTTCAGTTGTTTAGGCGATGTATTGAATATCTTGAGTTTCACTTGTAAGGTATTATTTAGAGGTGTTTGTAGATGCTCTATAGAGGTTCATAGAATTTTTAATGACAGTTTGAATGAGGTATGATCGAGTTTTTGGTTGTTGTTGTTACAGTGTTCCTGTGTATAGTGGATGAGTATTTGGATTAGTATGACTTGGATTTGATGTTTTAGAGGTTGTGAAGCTGGTGGTTACATGGAGCCTTATCATTGTGATCACAACTAGTGTTTTTCATGATTCAGAGTACGAAAAGCTATCTTGTGTCATGACAGAGTTTAGTATTTTAGCACGTTCCTGTTGATCAGAGATGAAGATGAGATGATGCGAGTGTTCTGAATGGTATTCATGCTTCTTGTTGGTGCTCTTGGATCGTGTTGTTGGATTACATTGTTAGAGGTGATCAGATTTGATGTTTTGGTAATGTGTTGGTGTTTCTTCGTTTAGGTCCTAACTAATTTAATGAAGTAATGCGTTGAGTTGCTTGATATTGCTTCAGTGACATGCAACTGTGTTCATGGTTGAATATTTGGGTCCTATCTAAGTCTTAGCCAATTTGATTTGGATTGTTTAGGAGATTGGGGTTAATGTTTGTATCTTTTATTGTAATAGGTCTTAGTTGACCTAGTGGTTGATTATTCTTTGTAATCGGTATAAATGAGAAATCATTTTGTAATTGTAAAAAAAAGGAAGAAGTGAGAGAGGTGAGTAAGTGCAAAGAGAGTTGTTCTATATTTAAGGCAGAGTTTGTACTTCATTGGAACTGTATTGGCATTGGAGATGCTATTTGTTAGTTCGGTTGTAATGGACTATATGTCCACCCTATTATAATTTGAGATAGATTGGTGAACCCGACTGAGGGCGAAATCTGAGATTGTAAATTGTGAGCAGTGAGCTCTAGGCATTGAGCCTGCATATTGGGTTGTTAGCTTGTGGTTGCAAGTGCATCCTTTTTTCTCCATTTTGCTCTTAACCGAGCATTAATTTTAGCAGAGTACATTCATCTTGTGGGTTTGATTCCCACTGGGGTGTTCCCTTAACTAGGTTTCCTCAAGAATAAATATTTGTGTTCTGTGTTTTGTGTTGTGGATCTTGCATTATTATTTATCTTTCCGATCTAAGTGGCTAAAGTAAAATTAATTATAAGTAGGTGTGTACAACTGATTCACCCCCCTCTTAGTTGTTCTTGCCTCATTTTGGGCCTAACAAAAGAGTCTAAAACATGACCATGCAACTATAAAAAAGTACCAAAACACCCACTCATCACATGCTACATGAAGATAAAGTTTTGCAATAAGGATTCTAAAGATCTAAGAATTTAGATCAATAATTATCAAGTTTTTATCAAGTATTTTTTTTTTTTTTTATCATGGAGGCTTCAAGGGATGTTGGAGGATGATATGAATCACCTACTAATGACTGACCTCTACTTCTAATTAAGGGATTGGGTATGATTTCATACCATTTTTATGTTACATTAATAAGCTTCAAATTTAAGTATGATTATAGATCTATGTGATTCATGTATTCTTCAGTTAATGTTTGCATCACCTTGTTCATCTCATCTAGGGTTCACACTAAAACACTTAAGCATGAATCTTGTTTGTGTTTGTGTTCTTAGGCTCATCACAATCTTAGACACACTTAAGATTAAGAGAACACACAATTGATTTTAGATTCATACTTGGTTATTCATGAAGGTGAAGATCACCAAAATAGGAGATTGATTAAGGAAAGATCCTATATAGCCATAACATCCCTTTCTCTCTCTCTCTCTCTCTCTCTCTCTCTCTCTCTCTCTCTCTCTCTCTCTTGTGTAGGTTTAGAAATAGGTCACTAGTGAAGATTGAAGATATTAGGGTGCTTAGGATCAACATACAAAAGAACATAGAAAGTTTCATCACTAGGACACTATCAGTTGGTGTCCGTGTCTAAGGACTAGTGCACCTAGCACCATAGTCCAGCTAGTTTTCCCCAAAATTTGTCAAGAGTAGTGCAAAATCTCTTGATTTCAGATTTGATCTTTGTGTTCAATTTGGTGTTTGATCATAGGTGCAATGTCCAACCAAATTTGGACTAGCTTTCATCATAGGTGCACCTTTATATCTTTGTTTAGTTGTAGTTTCTCATTTATGTGCTTTAGGACCTAGTTAGTTTTCATTTGACACCTCAAACAATATTTTACGACAAAGGAATAGAACCCTAAAGAGAGAAAGGGAACTACTTGACTCTTTTCAAGTAAGAGAAAGTCAAGCATACCATCACCTTTTGCAGTTCATATTCCAATGTTTAGTGAAAGAGGGTTTTATCCTAGTTAGATCAATAGTTTAGATTATCCTCTTTTCACCACTAAACATTAATATATGACCTCACTAAATATAGATAAAATAAGTGAGTAGTTTGAAGGCTTTTTTTTTTCTAATTTTCTTTATTCATTTTTTGAGCTTTGAATTGATTTTTTTTGTTAAATTTGAGATATCGTACTATAAAATGTAGAAGCATACATTCAATCAAACTCTTCACTATTTTTTGCATTATCTCCATCTCATTCTAGTACCTAAAATTCTTCATTCTTTTATCTACAACAATTTTGAATCCCCACTCAATACAATAGAGCTCATTCTCCCAATCAACTGCATTGAAGACAATTAAATGTTATTTCTTACTAAACAATTGAAAAAGTACCACTTTAAAGCTATACATGTCTCCTTTAACTTGAACATTTTGAAATTGCACTCTTTTTCTATCAATCTCATTAAATCTGAAATAAAAAAACTTAGGTTTTTTTTTTCAACCAAACAACTTATAACTTTTTTCATCAAATTACCATTTATACTCCTAAAGGTGCACAAGTGTGAGTGTTATTATTACTACCATTTTCTTTGTGTCTAAGGGAGAGGGTCCTATACTCAAGCATCCTAACTTTGTGTCTCAAAATCTAATGTGGGTAATTCAAATCACTATGAATTTTTATGCAACAACTTACTTGTCAATCAAGTCCTTTTTTCATAAAATTTGAATTCATGTCAACATGCTCAAATATGATGCCACATCAACATGCTTTTTTATTAAGGCGTCAAAAATGGTCCTAGAAAAAAGTAAGACCAAAAGTTATGCACTAAGTCATGTTTTGGTAACGACTATCCAACCTCTACAATGCACCAAGACATCTATTATGGTATATGTGGGACATAGATACCTTGGTGCATCTTAGGGGCTAGATAGCCATTTACAATGTTTTAGGGTGCACTAGTATGTCATCAAATAATTGATTTATTTTTAGATCTAAGGGATAAATTGAATCATATGATTGTTTATTTGTCCATTAATTAGTCAACTCTTGCACCCATTATAAGACACCTTCTCCCCTAATTAAAAAAGAAGAAGAAGATATTCATGATTAACCTTTGAGTTCCAAATCACATTGAAGTAGGTATCCATCAAAACAATAGATTGTGAAAGAAATAACTCTTTTGCTTTTATGAAGTATATAAACAAATCTTCATAAATGCTCTGCGTTACGTACGTAACGTCGTAGACTATTGAGGGACCCAACTTGCAAACAACTTCTAGAGCAACACGGAACTCATGTCCCACGTGAATTGACCTTTCATATACATATACAGCACGCTAACACTCTAGAAGCCCTGACGCCCATATTTTAATGAACACCCTTCTCCATCATTTTACCTGACCAAACAGATTCCATTTTGTCATCATCTGATTTTGTACAGAAATCAGATGCCGTCCATGTTTTTTAAATGATTGTGGACTTTTTTCTTTGCCCTATTAGCTTGTGGATCACTCGTCCAATACACTAAGGAATCCTTTCATTTCAGCTTATATTTACAATACATGAAGGAATCCTTTCCTTTCAGCTTATCTTTCGGAAGAAGGAATCTTGTCATTGGCAAACTTTCTTTCGATTTCAGCCATCACTGAAACTCCCTCAGGTTTATCATTGGATTTCTTGATGAGACTGTTTTCATCGGGGCAACCAGCTGGGCTTCTCTTGTCAAGCCATGAAATGATGTCTGAGAATACCAACTCAATATGTTCAGGAGGCTCACCACAGGTCAAGCCATGCCACATGTCAGGGTACAACTTGAACGTCTTATCCAGGCTCCTGGCTGAATCTTGCAGCAATTGGCTCACAGATGGGTCAGTCAGTTTGTCATCTTCACCATGGAGAAGCAGGAATGGAAGAGTGACCTGCAAAATTCAAGAATTTAAGCATTTTATTAACTGTGGAGCAGATTAGATAAAGTATTAGAGATAAAGTGGTGGAATAGGATTTCGTGTTGTGTTAGTGTCACCTGTTATGTTAAAAAGTTTATCTGAAAATTAAAAGAATGATGGAACAAAACTTACCTCATCAAGCCGTTTCTCTATATCGATACTTGTCATCAGAAGCTCATATCCAGTCTTCACACGCGGTTTTCCTTGATAAACATACGGATTTGCACGAACCTGCATTTAAATTTACATTGTTAGAATGCTGAAAACGGAAAATTGCTTTGACATGTCTGCAATTTTGGAGAGAAAAATGGGAAAGAGAGTGATGAGAAATAACTAAATATTTTTCCTTCTCATTTGAGTTGTTTTGTGTCAGTCATTTTCTTTTATTTGTATGTACGAAATTAAAGATAAATAACAATTAGTAAAGATTGACTCAATAACGAATTTGAATTTGATTATGAAAATTATTTTTATTATCAATATTTTTTTCCCATCATTTTATTATCCATCATTTCTCTCTTTTTAGAAGTGCGATATGAAACATTGATGGTGTAAAAACATATTGCATAGTCAAATTCAGAAATCTTGTCAAGATAATAAGATTAATTATGGAAATTTCATGTTTTCAATAAATCAAAGATTCTATTTTGACACCTTTGATATACTCTTTTGAATAGGTCTAAAATGAAGCACTTCATATAAAGAAATCATTATCGATCATGCATATGTTCTATAATAGTCATTTATGATGGATCAATTGACTTGGCTAATATAAACAACTATCATGCATAATGAATAGGTATATAATAGAACATTTGGTATGAAGACTTATTTAGACTCAACATATTAACTATAACATGTGTGTAAACATAAACTCTTTCTTTGTTATTAAATTAATATATAACAAATAGATAAATCAATCCTTATGAACAAAACTTTCATATTAGTTACTTTACATGATACATCAAAATTATTCTAATTACTACTAACATTGCTTACAATAAAATCCATACTAATGAAATTATTCAAATTTTTTAAATAAATAAAATTTGATAATATAAATAGAAACTAAAATGTTACTAATTTTCTTTAGATATTGAAAATAATAAAAGGACAGTTAAATTTTTCAAATTAAATAATAAATAAGACATCATTCTTTTAAACTTTTAAAAGTAAAAAACAGAGCACCTATTCATAATTCCCAAATCCCAACAGAGACCCATATTCCTATTCATTATGGATGTTTACCTGTTGCCTCTTCTCGGGGTCCTTAAATGCCAAGGAAATAATGTCCTGTGTTGGCACTATCTTCCATGTAGGGATTACATAACTCAGCTTGTTCAATATGCTGATAACCAGTGGATGAGGCTTCACATCATCTGCTATCTGTAATAAAGCACAGCACATTAGAACCCAAGTCCAACCTTTTCTCTTTATTTTGTAAGAATTTAGCATTATCATTCAATTTCACTTCCTCTGAAACAAATTACTTTCGGAGTCCTGTTTCATTCATTTACACTTCCTCTGAAACAAATTACTTTCTGAGTCCTGTTTCTTATTATTATAAATCATTAATAAGTCATTTGTAGACCATGAAGTATAAAAGAATTTTTCTTTTATTTCTAAGACTACCTTACACATAGGCGCAACGAGCACTGCACCGCTCCAATAACCAGGCTGTTTTCTATGTATGAGAAGAGCAACTGCCCCACCCATGGATTCTCCATACAAGAACCTTGCTTTCTTTTTGTACTCTTCTTTCTCTGCCCATTATGTTTTTTCATCAGCATAATTATATATGAAATCTTCGAATAACAGAGAGATAGAAAAGTTTTTAATAGTAGAAATACCAGTAACGCTCTTGAAGAAAGCTGCAGAGTCATTTGTAATCTCTTGGAAACTTTTAACGTAACCATGCAAGCCGGCCGACTTTCCATGCCCTTCACAATCTATGCCAAACACTGCATATCCGGCCTTGGCAAGCCTTATTGCCGTGTCTGAAACAACAGATTATTTGTTAATATCCCTCTTAACATTTACAAATACTGTTCACATTTGTTTTCAAATCTAAATCTGCTGAAACCATGATAACTGGAAAGGGGAAAAGAAAAAACAAGATATGAAAGGGAAAAACAATTGAAGGAAAGCCAAAAAAAAGAATACCTTGCATGAAAATGCTGCACTCCACGCCATAGCCTACAATCACCAGATGAGAAGAATAAACTTCAATATAACCGAATTCAGGAATTCAGCTACTATTATAAAGCCCAAAAACAAAAAATATCAAGGCTGACCATGGCAGAGGCATATAAGAGCCTTAGCTTCCTGATTTGCAGGCAGCCATCTGCATGTGAACAGCTTTAATCCACGAGAATTTACAATAAATTCCTGCAACACCATAAAAAGAGTGAAAAAAGATAAGTAAATGATAAATTTCTCAACACCCAGATCCAAATTTTCCATTCAAAAGCAATTAAAACACAAAAACAAAAACTTGTGCAACCTAAAAGCCATCAAAGACCAAAGCAGGGGTTCCAAAGTCAAACAAGCAATCTTGATTCTAGAATCTCCTAACCATCACTGGACATAAAATTAAAAAGACATCGGATAAAATTCAATATTTTTGAGCATTTACCTCTTCATATGTGATATCACTGTGTGTCTCCCCTGCAACGAGCCCTGCCGCCTGCAAAAAAACATCCTCAGCTTCATCAAAATTTCCGTTTGGAAAGTTCTTCATTTCTGGGTGCAGAAATTCCTTTTGTGTAATCTTTCAAATAACAGTCAAAGCATCATAAACATTCCATAAACACCAGATCTTTCGGCCAAAATCTCGCTTTCCAGATACATGAAAACAGGGCAGAAATAGAACCCAAAATAAACATAATTCTTACCATTTCAACGATTTTCCTCAAGGCCGCCTTGTAATTGATCCTGTACAGAAAACTAAACACAAAAGCAGGATTTTGTCTTTTCGAAGGCTCAGAAAATGGTGCTCACCACTGTTTTACAGCAATAGATATATAGAAAAACATGCAAGAGCAGATATGTACGCACAACAAACACGACGAAGGGTAGCAAGCGGGACCGACCGCGGCCGGTATCCCATCACCCCGCTTTTCAAACGTTGATGGTCTATATTACCATTTTTCCACAATTAAATCGTATATAACAACTTACAAATTTATCTGACTTTAACATGTTATATTTTTATAAACCATGGATATGAGTCTAGACGAATCGTTTACGCGGTGTACTACCTATTGACAACATTTTCTCTCACGTCGGCGTATTTGGTGTACTACCTATTGACAACATTTTCTCTCACGTCGGCGTATTTGTAGCCCCACTATCTTTTTTATCTGACCTATCCTTATTTTAAAGATAATCAACAAGTGTTTTATAGATGTTTGACTAAATGACACGTTTTTTTATACATTTTTTTCCCCTGATGCTTACCGCTCCGAAAGACTCCACTCTAATATCTTCGATTTTATTAGTGTTCAGTAGTTATTCTAGAATTTCGCGTCGTTATAATCGCATTAATTTTAGGGTACTTTGACAAATTTTCCTCAAAGATCGGATCTTGTACAAATCTTTCATGTGCCCGTTTTTCCGTGGGCATGAACCGAGAGCTTTTATGTATGACGGGAACTTTTTGTGATAATTTTGTTGGGTGGGCCTCTATGCTTTGCCATAGAGATAAAAAGGATATGAGCTCCATTAAAGTGTCTGATATATATGGTCGTTATTGATTCAGATTGGCATTTTTGTTGTCACTTTATCTCATGGCGTGTTTGATCTTCAAATAATTCTTATCGTTTAGAGTGCATTCATCAATACTCCACTCCGTGGGCATTAGTGTTGCAAGGCAATCTTTGTTTCTTATGAATTATGAATTATGAATTATGAATTAATAGATGTCCACTAGTTTATGTGGTATAGATTTATTAAATTGTTCTAATCAATAGATTACAAGAGTATTTTGACCGAATACTTTTGTATGGATGATGATAAATTGCAATTGTCTTATTATATAAAGAATGAAAGATAGCAATTTTCAATGTAAAACTTGCATTATTAGAAATTGAAGAAGAAAAATAAATACACATCCCAAAAAACATTACACTATTTTGGTAGTGACTTGTGGGGTTGTTTTGAAACGATACTCATTGCTTAATAAATGCGTCAATCTAATTCTTGAAGTTGAAAGTTCTTGCAGGGCGTTTGCACGATGATATCATATTATTAGAAATTGACTTCCACGATTGAGATGTAAATGTTGTGTTCACATTTCAATGGATACAAATGGCACCCCGAAGTGACTTACTTGTCCTTCAAAGCGAGGGCATGTAAAAGTTTTTTTCAGCCCTCTTTTGTGTGGGTTTTATCAATATATCTAGAAAAGTGCAATGCATTTCTTTGAAAACATTTATTCAAAAGCCTATAGAGTTAAAAGAGCTTTTGCCTCAAAACATTTATTGTTTTATTAAATGTCTAGAATACGCAAGGAGTATTTCATTCCAATTTGGGCATTAAAAAGTTTGGCAATGGAGATAAGGGCAATAATTGTTCATCACTTTTTAAAGATGTGGATACTCAGGTTTTGACACTAGTTCCAAGATCTTGATGACATTAATTTGCCATTAGTATGCAAACAACACTTTCGGTAAGCATACACCGAAAGACAGGACAAGAGCAAACCGAAGGTGATCATTTTTGTAAAGTGAGAACAGTTAAAAACAAGAGAAAGAGACATACCAAAAAAGTCAAAATGCAATATACTTTATTCGGTTTTACCTCATTCCATTGTCTCACCTAGTCTATGATTGCCTTCCTCTTATGTCAAACAAAATTCTAAAAAAGGAAGAAATAATGATTCAAGTCTGACCTAATTCACTGCCTCTTAAGCTTGTGTAGAAGATTATAATGGTAGAATTTATAACAACATATGTAGGAGAAAAGGATAGAAACATACAAGAGAAATGGGTGAAACGAATTTTTCATCAACATCATTAGGTACAGAAGTTTTAAGATCTACTTAAAATCATAGAACTTTGAGTTTATTTTATCGGAACCAATATATCCCTCCTTTATAATGCACAGAGATCATGAAATCCATTAAAACCAGCTCATGCCTTCGATTGCCTCAAAATGGAATGAATGAGCTTTTATTTCAACACATGTTGTATTCCAGAGACAAATTCTTGTTGAAGTTTGTTAGGGTAGTTTTACTTTGGCATAAGTTTTTGCTTTTTTAGTTTAGTTCTAGCTAGTTTTTTTGGGAGGGAATTTAATAAGTGAATGTTTTTTAATAATGGTAATAGTATTTATTAATTTAATTTATAGTAATTTTAATATTATAATATTAGGGGTTATGATTTCAAAGTTATTATGGGAGAGGATCTAGTAGTTGACCATTCTAATTTCACCTTCCTTCAAATTTTACATTTTTTAAAAAATCACTTTCAATTTTGTAGTACTTTATTTGGTAATTCCCCTCCTTATAACTAAGGTTTTTAGGGGCCACATCATCAAATATGATGTCGTATGAACATGCTCTTTGCCAAGGTGTCTAAAAAGGCCCAAAAAAAGTGAGACTGATAGTTATGCACTAAGTCATGTTTTATTGGTACGTTATGTGGCATCACATAATTTTTTGGTTTTAGATCCGAGGAATACATTTCATTCAATTATGGGTAGTTATTATCAACAATAACAACTTTGAAGTCATAGCTATTGGTGTGATATTGTCAAAAGTATGGGCATTTTATCAAGTAGTGCTATCACAACTATTGGAACATGCTCAATAGTGGATCCTTTCCCCTAGTGTTGATCACGAATGCTCACAATTGAATGGAACACAATCTTTATATTTAAAAAACAACAAATTTATTTGGTGTCACATCAACATACCAATATTTAACATAACTTAATGTAAAACAATTATAATTAAGTGCACAATTGTTGGTCTACCAATTTTGGGAGTATTTTTGGACAAATCAACTTCATATATGATAATGTGGAACTTAAAACTTAGTATATGTAGGGGTCTTGGAAAATAAATTGTAAAAAAATGGGAATGATTTGAAACTAGCACAATTAAATTTTAAAAACTCTATGTAAAATATGCGGAGAGATATCAATTTAAATTATAGAAAGAGACACAAATATAAGAATACAAATACTAAATATAAATCCCATTTACAAATTTTCCATCACCAAAAAACAAAATTAGACAAGATTAAAATTCACAAAAAAATTGAAAAAAAATCTTACTATTGCAAATTTGGAATTTTTTCATATTTAAAATATTTAGTAAATTTAATCCAAATTTTTAAATATTAAAAAAATCTATCAAAATTTAAATTTAAACTTATAAATTTTAAAAAATATAAGCTTAAATATTTTTATTAGAAAATTCATAATTAAATTAAGTATCAATTTATGGAAGAAGTTTGATATTACCTTCATAGACATATTATGTAGTAGGAAACATTAATTTTTGTTGAGTTGGAGATTCGAAAACATTCAAATTATAAAGTTGAACTAAATCATTTAATCCACCTCTAATGTTAATAAATTTTAGTCTAAAAGAAAAACATATAACTATTATTAAATTAAAATAAAATATATCAATTTTGTATTCTATATCTATCTATTTTGGTTTCGAGCTTGTGTTAATCAAAATTAGCTAGTTACAAGAATCATGATTGTCTTTCTTTGAACTTGAAATATGTCTGATCTCATATTCATATTATTTTATCATTATGTACTGAATTTAATATCCCATCGAACCCATCATAACCAAAAAGACATTAGACATCCATATATTGGAAATTTTAAAAGAAAAAGAATCTATATTGAAGTCTCATAGTTTAGTTAGGGTATAATGGAACAAGACATCTGTCTGGTAAAAAAATAGGGGTTTACTAAGATCTCATGGACCCTATGTAGCCTAAAAGTGATTTTCAGGCTACTAGGGCATGGAAAAAGGTGGCTGGATTTAATGGGACCCAAACGAACAAGTGAAAAAATGAAGATACTTAATGAAAATATCCTACCACTTTTCTGAAGAATATATCTATCTCTAGACGTGCTCTTCTGATCTAAATAGAAGATCTAGAGTAAGACATAGACCAATCAACAATACCTTCAAGCAAAAGAAAAAAAGGATAGATCAATTAATAATATTTATATTTAATATGGGTAAAAGTATAAAGATTTATCACACTTTGGGATAATCGAAGGGTTCTGGTTGGAACCAGTTTTGGTAGGAACAATTTTAGCCAGAATAGTTTTGGCTGAACCAACGTGGCAACCAAGTGACCTCTATGTGGAAAAATGGTTCTGGTCGAAATTGTTTTGACCGAACCGGTTCTGACCGGAACACTTTTGGTCGAAAGTATATATATATATATATATA
>MU228365.1:1787015-1799415 GCA_018584345.1 Thuja plicata | reverse complement strand
CAAGTATGTTTGAAATAAAAATAAAAATCGTATTTTTAATGTTTGCTTTCTTTGTAATTTTAAGTTAGTTTTTATGTGTTTTAAAATAGTTTTTATGTTTTTCTAAAGTTATGCACATTGTAGTTGACTCCTTTTATTCCAGATAGAATTTAAAAATAGATTTTGTAGAATCTAAATAAATAATTCTTATAAGAGGAGAAGAACTTAGTAACTATTTGTCATCACTAAACTTAAGTAATAGTAAAACTAACTCTCTAAGACTTGCTAATAAAAGAGGTTTATAAACTTAGTTAAGACTATCCTTTCATTAAAGTATTATTCTAGGAAGAAGCTAGTGAATTTTATTCGAGAAACACCGCTCATGTATGTTTAATGACATTATCAAAATAATTTGGGGTCTTGTTTCTCTCCCCCCTTTCCAAAACATACTATTTTAAAAATATTGGTGAAATGGTGTGAGAGTTATGCCTAGATTTTAATATGGTCCCATTTGATGTGATCAACACGTGTATAAGAGTGAATTGGGTTGAGTGCCCTAAATTGCTTTTGACCTTCATTATTGCACCTCTCTTTAATAACTAGATGCAAATAATATGTCATTGAACATTGAAACACCAAAACTAGTCAACTAGTCTTGCATAGGAATGACATTGAATTAAAGGAAAGTTCACATAATACTACTAAAATCTGATATAAAATAGTGTATCAATAGGTTTGAAACTAATTTATTATAGTATTATGACATAAAATGAGTTCATACATCAATAATCCACACAAAATCCTCAATATAATGACAAAAATACACTACCCAATTCACACCAAATATTACAAATCAAAATAGTTTGATCTTTGAATGAAAATACTAGCATGTAGATCTTATTAATATAGACTAACCAAAACTACCATAATATTATAATAGACCAGAGGGACTTACAAATACAAAAAAATGACATAATTATGCTTGAAGAAATTTCCCAAACAATAGTTGAAGAACACCTTTACATTTAAAAGAAGAAACTAACAATCAACCAAGTTTCTTTCAACCACAATGCAATCTTTGAATGAGTGTTCCCTTTATAAAAATTGGTATTCATGTCCCCTAGTCACTGAGTTTTTTGGTTTCTTGTCCACAAGATTTCTACTTCAGCATGGCTTTATAAATTGAAGAAATCTTCTGCAAACCTAGAAATCTAGAGTAGAATAGATGATCAACAACCCCTTACAAATGACCAAAATAATAATATTTATATTTTTTTTCTCATCAAGATTTGAGCACCCAAAATCTAAAGCTTCGTATTGATTCTTGATTTGTGAGTTGTTCATTATTAAGCTGGCCAAAATACCATTCCATTTGTAATACATGACTCTTTATTGACATTCCTTGCCACATGACCTCAAGGATACAAATTCTAATACCACAAGAAAGCCTCATAAAAAAATAATTTAATATATAAAATTGTCCTCTTGCGATTGAAAATTTATGGACAATGATAAATATTAAATGAATCATTCTTCTTATTCTTATTCAAATAACCCATGGAAGAAAAAATGTGATTATGTAATATCAAAATATAATTCTAAATAAAAGAGGACATGAAATATTCTACTTATCAACACATATATGAGAAAAATTCATGAATTCAAATGACTTCCTAATGATGAATTATCTAGATCATCTACTTAGTGATTTGAGAATTATCAAGCCTTAGAAGTGTTTTATATTTGTGGTATGTTAACAAATCTAGTGGAATTTAATTTTGCATAAGTGATTTGATATATATTTTTAAGTTGGAAAATCCATTTGAAGAAGATTTACATCATAACCATCTATTCTCTTCTCAGTCATGACAAAGTCCTCTTGTTTATCCTCCACCACTGATCTTTTCATCACATTTCCACCATCCTTTACCTCAAGCTAAAAAATCTACAAATTATTTGCACTCTCTCATCCATTTCAGCAATTTATCTTTACCAATTGTAATATAGAAAATGGTAATCAATGGTAGACCACCAATTTCCACATACATTGGAATACCAAACTCCCAAAAAGGTAAATCTGATTTGCACAACCAAGAGAGTAAGGATGCAAATTCGTGATCCACACAAAATATTGGGGGTGGTTTATCTGGTGGATTCCTTATGTGATGATGTAAAGGGTGATATGTAAAACTCATAAATGATTAAGTAAAAGGGAGAATGAATTCACCTTGAAATGAGAATGAGGAGGCTAAATTTTCAGATCTAGAATTGACTGTCATTGTGTTGTCAGAAACAAAAACTATTCTGGATATGGAGTCCTAGAATTTGTATCTTCCGACTGTGAAAATACAGATCCTTAGGATAGTTTTGACTCAAGTCAGCCTTTTCCAAGAAAGTTGGCCTTGTCTTGGAGGCACAAAAGTTACTGAAATCTATAGTAGAACTGTCACTGGTTCCGTAGCTCTAAAAATATGGATCTGAAACTCTGTCACATGTTCCTACACATAGAAAATAAGGGGAAATTGTTGAGGGGAGGGGCTTAGCTTGGTCAAGCCCTTGTATAGGAATTAACCTTGAAATGAAATAGATGAAATTGAAAGAATGCTGACATTTAGCAAAGATTAGATCTAAACAATGAAATATATCATACCATGTTGATGCAATAACTTTGACTCAACATAAAAACCAAAAGGAAATCATGTAAAATAAAATCTCATGTAGTAGGTGTTTTAATTCACCTCAATATCAGATTGAAGAAGAAGAAGAAGAGAAGAAGAAGAAGAATTGACTTGATTTGAGGATTTAAATCTCCTTCCTTGATGTCAAAACTCCTTTCCTTAGCCTCCAATGGGGAAAATAGCTAGATCTATGGAAGAAAATGATTTAAATGCCTTCAATGGATGTTTTCTTTAACTTGAATGTCTTGAATGCACAATATCTTTCTCAATAATGCTTGCATAAAGATAAGATGTGAAAATGAGAGGAAGAGGTCTCCTTTTATAGACATTTCAGAGCCTAGATTTCACAAGCCCGACCTTGATTAAGCACCTAGGAGAAATAAGCCTTCATAGGGCCTGAAGCCAACTAAACAAAAGGTCCAAGGAAAAGGCCAACGTTTAGGAAAAAAATGTTAAAGCTAGCCCAGGACTTAGGGTTGTGTGCAAAAATAGGGATCTAGAAGCCTTAGTTTATCGGGAAATCACAGAAACTTCTGAGATGTGAAATGCATGAAAAAGGACCTAGAAGGGAAATGAATTATGAATGGATGGAAAATGAGAAAATATGCATAGAACGTGGAGCTAACCCTGAGTTTGAAGAAGGAGGAAGACCTATATCTTAATTAATTATGCATTTTAGTGCAATATAAGGTCCTACCATAAGGAACACACTAAAGTGGGCTAAAAATGGTCCTAAAATGAGCACAAGTCAAGTGCTTATTTTTTAGGATGGTACATTTAGCCCCCACTTTAGTAGGAGTATGAGAAAATCTCATTCTCATATTAAAGGAAGAGATAGAAGAAAGAAAGAGAGAGATGATGATAGGCGAATCACAAATAGGTAAGACAACACTAAGTTTAACGACGTAAGCCCCTAAACCAATGATCTTAAATCCACATCCATGCACAAGGACACGAAAAAAAAAAAAAAAAATAGCAAATACAAAAGAGAACCAAAAAAAAGGGGTTAGTACTAAAAACAAAACTCCAAATCAATTAGTGAGAAAGACCTCGATTGAAAATGTCTCATCCACTAATATCATGTCTGAAAAGCTATTGCAAGAGCACAAATGATCACATGGGAAGAATAAAAGAATCAAAAAATATGATAAAAAATCCATGGTATAATCTACTAGCATAACCATGAGAGAGAGAGAGAGAGAGAGAGAGAGAGAGAGAGAGAGAGAGAGTTGATAGTCTAGCAAATTGTGTTATGCTAGTCAACTCTTACCTTGAAAAATATGTTTTTATACATGGCAGATTTGTTTTGTGCATGGAGTGGATTGTTTTTGCACATGAGCAGCTTTAGGGGGATCATTATTATGGAAACCATCGTCTCCATAGGGATCCATGTATAGGGATTAGTCTTATGGAAATTTCATGTGAATCTTTGTTCGGGGATTAGTCTTGTGGAAATTTTGTATGAATCCTTGTCTAGGGATTAGCCTTAGAAATTATGTATGAATCCATGTTCAAGGATTAATATTTATTGAGATCTCCATGTGAATCCACAAAAGGCAACCAGTCTATGGATCAAAGAAACAAAAACTGCATGTAATGTACAATGGAAGTTGTATGTATACCCCCTCCTTATGATGGAAATATAGGAGACATCACAAGGAAGAGAACCAATGATACCTACTTCCAACAACAAAGAGACATCCTTAAAGAGACAATGTATGCCATGAAATTAGCTAAGAGTGTTGAATCTTATGAGTTAAGAAGATAGCTAATTGTGAAAGGATATTCTTCTTTTGGGAATAGACCCTTGAAAGGAAGAGATCTTGTCTACAAGACATCTACTTTTAAGAGTTCTTGAACAAAGATAACATCTTCATGAAAAAGAGGGGGAGGAGAACAAGAATGAGCCCATTTATCCCCCTAGTGCCAAGTGAAATAGGGATTCTTGATGAAGGATAACAAAATTTGAAGTGCATAGTAAGGGAAATTATTTATAATGAACATAGTTTTGCAAATAAAGAAGAGGTTGCGATCAAGGATGCACACCTCTTGCATAAGAGAGAATCCCAATAAAAACAAATAATTCTTTATAAGAAAAGAACATCACATGCTAAACAGATGCCATTGTACTAAGGAAAGTAGATCCTTAGACAAGAGAAAAGAATGTACAAGCGATCTTCCCCCCAAGTGTGAAGGCAAGACAAAAATAATACACCCTTAATGAGAGCTAGTTCATAATAGACACATTATGATAGAAAATATATATCACATATAAGTAAGAAAACTATAAAGGAAAGAAATCAAAGGATGAGGAAGATTATTAAATGATATACATGCCCTTTAAAGAATGAAAATGATTGTTAAGCAAAGATGTTAGTATCTTGTGTGAAACAAAGGATCTCATTCCAAAAAGAATGTAACATCATAAAATAATATCAAATTCATAGAGATAAAAGAGAGGAGGAAGAAGAAGGATACCACCTCATGTCTACTTAGTGGTCAACCTATGTATACTAGATATGCACTTCCAAGTAAGGAAGACATTGTAAAAGGAGGATACTAATCTCATGAAGGAGAAAGATCCTAAATAATCAGTTTATATACGGGATAACATCATGGTATAAAAGAGATGAACACAAAGAGATAATGTAACCCATAGAAGAAGAGAAGAAGAGAAACCTGATGTGTTCCCTAAGTGATAGATCTTTAATAATATGTACCTTCAAGCAAGCATAAAATTGCAACTCTAGATGAAAATCCTTGTGTAAAACAATAAATCCTTGTTAGAAGGTACAACATACCAGAAAAGATGCAAGATCACCATGGATATTGGATGCAAGAAAAAGAAAGAGAAAGAAGAAGGGAAGACATGTTTAAGCTCCCTAAATGGTTTCTCATGTATAAAGGATATGTTCTTGCAAGTAAACATAAGGTTTCAACTCAAGATGTCAATATCCTTATGTAAAACAACAAATGCATGCCATAAAGGATTTCATGATATAAAGGAAACATGCCAATAAATGGAGAAAATGGATCCCTAGAAGAAGGAAGAAGCAATGATCCCTTTCCCCCCAGCTTAGAGAGCAAGAGAAAAAATCCTATTATGATGCCCTTAGTTCTCATTATGCAAAGAATATTGCATAATGGAGAACAACATAATAGGAAATGGATGACTAAGGCATATGTCGTAAATATATGATATCTAGTGTTAAAAGAAGTGGATGTCTATTGATTAAATCTTAAACAAATTGTCTAAACTCAACACAATTGTAAAGCGAATGAGTATTGGAGTTATGAAAGAAACATGAAAATTCACCATTGTAAGTATATGGATTTTGACACATGAAGAGGTGGTTGTGGTTGATAGACAATATTGGCTTTACGTACATGATATGCTTGAGGAGAATTGGGAGAAGTTTTAGGGCTATAGTTACTAAATCCTTGATCATGTGGGATAGGTTGTGATGTAAATCTTTGAGGTTTATGAGTGGGAGAAAGGGAATTAGGAACATCATCATCCAAGTCCTATCTTTTTTATACGAAGAAGGAGGATTATTTCCTATTTTTGGAGAGAAATCATCTAGGAAATGTCTAACATCTGCATCATAAATAATGTTTTGAATATTTTGATAATGAGCACAAACATTAGTTTCCATAGGATTACTAGGAGCTATATTTTGAAGAATTATATTAGGTATATTAACATTAGGTTCATTAACAAAGACCCTTATGTTATCTATATATTGCATGCATTTAGTTAAAATATCAAGAAGAAAGACACATGAAGCATTGATAACATTTTTGAAATATGCCTTATAGTGAATAGTTATATGTGTTACTCTCATTATGCTATAGGAAAGAATACCATGAAGGAATAAAAATGTAACAAGATGAAAAGGGCTTTGATTCAATCCATATCTTTGATAAAGAGAAGTAAGAAGGAAAGTAATGACTTAAGTAATGACACACCAATCAAATAGAGAGTTTCATGTTAAAAAATAGATCTCAAAATAGGAAATATAGGATCTAATATGATGCAGAATAAAGACAAATCAATGAACACAATAGAAAAAACACAAAGAAGATCTAACTACTAAATGCCTACAATGTGGTAAAGCTATGAATGCAACAAGGATATCTAGACACCAAATCAGAATAATGATGTAATGCGTCGGGTTCACCAAAATGTAATATGGAAAATGGTGATCAATGGTAGGCCACCAAATTAAATATACATTGGAATACCAAACTCCCAACAAGATGAACCTGATTTGTACAACCAAGAGAGTAAGGGTGCAAATTCATGATCCACGCAAAATGTTGGGGGTACTGGTTTGTTTGGCAGATTCCTTTTGTGATAATGTAAAGGGTGATATGTAAGACTAATAAATGAATAATTAAAAGGGAGAATGAATTCACCTTGAAATGAGAAGGATAAATTTTTCATATCTAGAATTGACTATAACTGTGTTGTTAGAAATAGAAACTGTTCTGGATCTAAAACCCTACCATTTGTATCTTCTGGCTATGTAAAATGCATATCCTTTGGACAATGCCAACTCAAGTCGGCCTTGTGCAAGAAAGTCGGCCTTGTCCCAGAGGCACAAAAGTTACTAAAATCTGGAGCAGACCTATCAGTGGTTCTGTAGCTCTGAAAATTCAGATCCGAAACTCCGTCACATGTTCCTACACAGAAAAGAAGGGGAAATTGTTGTGTGGAGGGGATTGCCTTGGTCAAGCCTTTGTATAGGAATTAACCTTGAAATGAAATAAATGAAATTGAAAGAATGCTAGCATGTAGCATATATTTGATCTAAACAATGGAATATATCATGCTATGTAGATGTAATTGTCTCTAAATATGCACCATGATCAAGAATATTGATGCAGTACCTTTGACTCAACAAGTAAACCAAAATGAAATTATGTAAGACAAAACCTCATGTAGTAGATGTTGTAATTCGCCTTAGTGTCAGATTGAAGAAGAAGAAGAAGAAGATAAAGACTTGATGTGGGGATGTAAATCTCCTTTCTTGATGTCAAAACTCCTTTGCTTGGCCTCGAATGGGGAAAAGAGATAGATCTATGGAAGAAAATGCTTTGAATGCACAATAAATATCTCAATAATGCTTGCATAAAGATAAGATGTGACAATGAGAGGAAGAGGTCTCCTTTTATAGACATTTTGGGACTCACATTATGCAAGGCCACCCCCGATTAAGCACTTAGGAGAAATAACCCCGCATAGGGCCCAGAGTCCCCTAAATGAAAAGGACCAAGGACAAGGTGGACCTAAGTTGGCCTAGTCTAGGACAAGGCTGACCCAATTCGGCCTTGTCCAAGAAAACTTTGTTAAAGATATCTTGAGACCTAGGGTTGTGTGCCAAAATAGGGATCTGAAAGCCTTAGTTTGTTAGGAAATCAGGGCAACTTTCAAGATGTAAAAAACATGAAAAGGGACCTTGGAGGCAAATGAATTATGAATTAATGGAAAATGGGAAAATATGCTTAGAACTTGAAGCCAACCTTAAGTTTGAAGGAGGACCTATATCTTAATTAATTATGCATTTTAGTGCAATATAAGGTCTTACCATAATAAAAACACTAAAGTGGGATAAAAATGGTCCGAAAATGAGCACAAGTCAGGTGCTTACTTTTTAGGATGGTACACTGACTATATGATGTCAAAATAGGTACTTTTGTGTAAGAGAATTCACATTAAAACTATCATTAGAACAACTCACACTTGATAATGGAGTTCATGCTAATTTTGCATTTTAAATTTTGTTTTGTTGTTTTATGTTGAACTTTATTTTTTGCTTTATTTGAGGTGTATAAATGTGATTTGTGTACATGTATATATGTTTAAATTATAAATGTAATTTCTTAGTCATTATAAATTATAAATTATAGAGAGAGACTATTTGCAGACATAGTTGACAAATTGTAGCATGCTTTAGCACTCCTAGAATATACCTTACAAAGTTTCACTACCCTTCCCAATAGGTATGGGATAAAAAGAATTAAAGATGAGTTAGTACATATGATTGGTTTTATTCAATCATATAACCCTTATGATGACATTAGCATTGATGCATTCTACACCTCTCTCCTATAGTGTTGTTGGTACTATAAAATGGAGACAGTCTGATAGTGATGTTTCTATAGTGAATATAAAGACCATGTTTCCTCATTATCAGAATATAGCTCAAGTCAGAGGATACCTTACCACTAGGTGCACAGATCTAGTTATTGCACCATTTATATATCCTAGATGGTTGTCTGCTCATCATAGGTGGCCCCAGAAGGATTAGTTGCCACTCTATTTCTACAAATAATTGTTTGCAGAATTTCATTTATATTATGAGGTTGATTATACAAATTTCCCCTCACATGTTGGATGGGGGAGGGGGTAATTTTATGATAGATTTAGATGACCTAATGTATCAAATCCCGCTAATAAGAGGGAAATGGTGGGTTGAAATATTTTACTTTTGCCAAAACATTTGGAACTCTTCACTACGACAAAGAGTGCACTAGATGCCACTAGGAAGGATGTGTTTCCTAGTATCATGAGTATCGTGACTCAGGTTGAACATATGTCATCTAATTGTGTGGAGAGTTATATTATGCATTCACATTCTACCATTCCTCTACATGTTCATGATACATATTTTATTAATGATCCTTATGAGGCAGCATACATACTATCTCCTCTTGAGGTTGCACGTTCATTCGAGGTGGACCCTTTACGTCGCATGGGCACATGTTTATCCAATGATATTCTTGATGCATATCAGGCTATACAAATACAACTTGGGGTCCCTATACATTCCTCTGCAAGAATCTATTGGACTATTCCCTTTGGTCATTCAGGTCAATGAAGAATTTTTAACAATACGAGGATTTTTTTTTCAAAATTGGAAATATTTAGTTCTATAATTGCTTTAAGGAAAAATAAATTCAAAGAACTATTTAAAATTTTTTCCTAAGCATTTTGATATTTAAAATTGATCATTCAACGAACCCATTTGGATTTTTCCTTATAAAAATCTTGTGGAGAAAGAAGCTCTTATATACAAGTCGAATGACTATGTTTGGCCAAGAAAGTGTCTATATTGTTTCAAATTCAATTTGAGTTTGCATCCACATCTCTTATGAAAGGTTTATCCAAAATACAATCTTAATAATTAATTAAATATCGATCTTTCTTAAGATTTATCTTCTTTAATTAGTTCCTAGATTTCATGTTTTTAGTTTGATAGCTATGTTAGGCCTAGATGAAGGGGAAAAAATCAAGGAAGATTGCAAATACAAAAACCAACTCACACACAGACTCAAGCTAATTAATATGGAGCTTGAGTTCTTTCCAATTAACTAGTCAATATAAATGAAAGCACGTATGAGATACAAAGATCATTCAACTCAAATAAGTAGACCTAGAAAGAATATCACACAAACAAATTACTTAAAAAGATAATTTACTCAATACAATGCATAATATCGAAAAATCTTGCTCTTACAAATTAAACTACACTTACAGAAAATAGAGTTGTTGCTCTTACAATAAACAAAGAAATAAAATTTCAGTTGTTGCTCTTACAATAAACAAAGAAATAAAATTCCAAAATTAAGTTGTTGCTTTTACAAGAGAAATAAACTTAAAGACTTGCTATTAGTTGAATGAGAGGCTACTCTTACAAAAAAAAGATATTGTTTGCTTCCTTTGTGTTATCTACATTGCCCAAGAACCTCTATTTATAATGAAAACTCTTATCTAAACATTTATGTAGAGCTTTTTTATTTCACATAACTATGTATATGGTACTGTCAATATCATAATCATGACTATTTTTAGATTGTTGTGAATTGTGTTTTTTTTTTTGGTAATTATTTATCAGTTGTTGGGTTAGAGCTTGAGAGATTATAAGAATTTCTTTAGTTAGTATCAGAGTTTCAAAAAGAATCTTGGGCATGAGTTTATTAGATTTATAAAACAAGGGTTTGAGCAACTCTTAATGGGGAGATGCAGTTGTTACAGCTGTGTACATTCTCAATAGAAGTCCTACAAGTACACTTGACAAGATGACTCCATATGAAGCATGGTATGAAAAAAGGCCCAATGTTAATTTCAAAGTTTTTGATTGTTTAGCCCAATGTTAATGTTAATCCATGTACTTGACCAACAAAGATAAAATCTAGATGCAAAAAGTGAATCATGTTTTTTTTTGGTTACAGTGAGGAAAGTATATAGATTTTATAATCCTCTCACTAACAAGCTTATTGTGTGCCCAATCTAACAAATTTTTGTGACTTCTTACAATTGAATCCAAATATGGATTATGAGGACAAAAGACTGGCTAGCAAAGCACAAAACACACAAAGAAAATCACTTGAAACTCCACTTCAATCAAATTCTCAAAAGAAGAAAAAGGAGAAAGCGATGTGAATAAAATTTTAATGTGGATAGTTTCATATAAAACTTTAGACTAAGTTGGAGCTAGCATAGAGTAGAACAAGTGAGTCTAATAGGACATGTTAGCGTACACTATTAAGTTGAAATTCCTTGAACTTAAGAAGAGTATATTGGCAACATTAATTTTGTTATTAGATGCTTGCTTGGGTTGAGTTGGAGTGCTCTAGCATCCCAAGGAATGTCCTAATCAAAACTTTGTAATATTTGAAGATGATTTTTGAGATTTGGCTGGTAAATGATTCCCTCATAATAGTTAATTGCAGATTGCATGTTGCCAACCATTATTTTGTATAATATATTGGATTAAGAGATATCACATAGATGATTTATTTATGTTTCTTGTAAAAGTTGTGTTTGCATTTGCATTTGCATTGCAAAAAAATGAATTATTTTAGGGCATGTCGATTTCATTTTTTCTCCGACAATTTATGGGTTCATTTGAAAGTTTTTAGCTCCGCATCAATGAATTTTCTTGTAGAATACCCTTTTAGAAGCAAGGACATTTGCATTGTAATCACAAACCACTACTAATTTCTTTCAACATTTAACAAAACTGCATTTCTTTAGCTTCATTTGTTTTTAGTGGATCTTCAATTAGATATTATCTCTTTCAATGCACGTGCTAGTTTTAAAACTGTATGACCTGCACGACAGTTCGAGCCCTTGTTAGACCATTGTACTCACAGAATTTATACCTTTACTAAACAGTTGTAGGAAGCACTCAATATCGTTTCATTGCTTCATTTATACGTATGTGAAGAAGGATGAGTATGCCTTGAGGGGGATGCATGGACACTACTCATCCATTTTGATTATGGATAAGCCAGCCGCGCAAACAAATACTAGATCAACACGGAACTCATGTCCCACGTGAATTGACCTTTTCAAATACAGCACGCTAAGACTCTAGAAGCGCTGACGCCCATATTTTAATGAACACCCTTCTCTCCATCATTTTACCCGACCAAACAGATTCCATTTTGTCATCATCTGAGTTTGCACAGAAATCCTGCCGTCTATGTTTTTTAAATGATTGTAGACTTTTTTCTTTGCTCTATTAGCTTGTGGATCACCTCGTACAATACATCAAGGAATCCTTTCATTTCAGCTTATCTTTACAATACATTAAGGAATCCTTTTCTTTCAGCTTATCTTTCGGAAGAAGGAATCTTGTCATTGGCAAACTTTCTTTCGATTTCAGCCATCACTGAAACTCCCTCAGGTTTATCATTGGATTTCTTGATGAGACTGTTTTCATCGGGGCAAC
>MU228365.1:1776360-1786915 GCA_018584345.1 Thuja plicata | reverse complement strand
CAAACTTTCTTTCGATTTCAGCCATCACTGAAACTCCCTCAGGTTTATCATTGGATTTCTTGATGAGACTGTTTTCATCGGGGCAACCAGCTGGGCTTCTCTTGTCAAGCCATGAAATGATGTCTGAAAATACCAACTCAATATGTTCAGGAGGTTCACCACAGGTCAAGCCATGCCACATGTCAGGGTACAACTTGAACGTCTTATCCAGGCTCCTGGCTGAATCTTGCAGCAATTGACTCACAGATGGGTCGGTCACTTTGTCATCTTCACCATGGAGAAGCAGGAATGGAATAGTGACCTGCACAATTCAAGATTTTAAGCATTTTATTCACTGTTGACCAGCTAAGATAAAGTATTAGAGATAAAGTGGAGGAATAGGATTAGTGTTGTGTTAGTGTCAACTGTCACGTTAAAAAGTTTATATGACAATTAAAAGAAAGATGTAACAGAACTTACCTCATCAAGCCGTTTCTCTATATCGATACTTGTCATCAGAAGCTCGTATCCAGTCTTCAAACGTGGTTTTCCTTGATAAGCATATGGATTTGCACGAATCTGCATTTAAATTTACATTGTTAGAATGCTAAAAATGAAAAATTGCTTTGACATATCTGCAATTTTGGAGACAAACAAGGGAAAGAGAATGATGAGAAATAAATAAATATCTTTCCTTCTCATTTGAGTTGTTTTATGCCTTTGTTTTGTGTATGAAAACATTTTGTGTTTGACAGAAAATTTAACCTCTCATTCAGTCATTTCTTCTATTTGTATGTGTTAATTAAAGATAAATAACAATTAGTCAAAGATTGACTTATAAGTTATATTTTGATACCTTTGATATACTTTTTTGAATAGGTCTAGAATGAAGCACTTCATATAAAGAAATCATTATCTATCATGCATATGTTCTATAATAGTCATTTATGATGGATCAATTGACTTAAACAACTATCATGCATAATGAATAGGCATATAATAGAACATTTGGTATACATGACTCATCATGCATTATATAATTCTTGCTTGTGTTGTTTAATAAGTCCATTTGTGATGGATCAATTGACTTACCAATATAAGCAATTTTATCATTATTTGCATATCTTATTTTATTGTGGGACCCATCCTTGTCATTAACATTGAACATGTTAACTACAAATACCCATCTAGACTTGAACATATTAACTACAACATGTGAATAAACACAAACTCTTTCTTTGTTATTAAAATTAATATATACCAAATAGATATATTAACCCTTATTCATATGAACAAAACTTTCATATTAGTTACATTGCATGATGCATCAAAATTATTTTAATTACTGCTAACATAACATTAAAATGCATGCTAATGAAATTATACTATTTTTAAGACGAATATAATTTCCACACATAAATAGAAATTAAAATGCTAGTAATTTTCTTTAAATCTTGAAAATGAGAAAAGGACAGTTAAATATTAAAATAAAATAATAAATAAGACATCATTCTTTTAAACTTCAAACAAAAAAATTACTACAGTTTTTTAAAGTAAAAACAGAGCACCCATTCCAAATTCCCAAATCCCTACATAGACCCGAATTCCTATTGGTTATGGATATTTACCTGTTGCCTCTTCTCGGGGTCCTTAAATGCCAAGGACATAATGTCCTGTGTAGGAACTATCTTCCACGTAGGGATTACATAACTCAGCTTGTTCAATATGCTGATAACCAGTGGATGAGGTTTCATATCATCTGCTATCTGTAATAAAGCACAGCACTTTATAAGCCAAGTTCAACTTTTTCTCTTTATTTTCTAAGAATTTAGCATTATCATTCATTTACACTTCCTCTGAAACAAATTACTTTCTGAGTCCCGAGTCCTGTTTCTTATTATTATAAATCATTAATAAGTCATTTGTAGACCGTGAAGTATAAAAGAAATTTTCTTCCATTCAAAGAGGTACCTTACACATAGGCGCAACGAGCACTGCACCGCTCCAATAACCAGGATGTTTTCTATGTATGAGAAGAGCAACGGCCCCACCCATGGATTCTCCATACAAGAACCTTGCTTTCTTTTTGTACTCTTCTTTCTCTGCCCATTATGTTTTTTCATCAGCATAATTATATATGAAATCTTAGAATAACAGAGAGATGGAAAAGTTTTTAATAGTAGAAATACCAGCAACGCTCTTGAAGAAAGCTGCACAGTCATTTGTAAGCTCTTGGAAACTTTTCACGTAACCACGCAAGCCGTCAGACTTTCCATGCCCTTCATAATCTATGCCAAACACTGCATATCCGGCCTTGGCAAGCCTCATTGCCGTGTCTGAAACAACAGATTTTTTGTTAATATCCCTCTTAACATTTACAGATACTGTTCACATTTGTTTTCAAATCTAAATCTGCCGAAAAAATGATAATTGGAAAGGGGAAAAGAAAAAACAAGATATGAAAGGGAAAAACAATTGAAGGAAAGGGAAAAAACAGTACCTTTCATGAAAATGCTGCACTCCATGCCATAGCCTACAATTACCAGATGAAGAAGAATAAACTTCAATATGACCGAATTTAGGAATTCAGCTACTATTATGAAACCCAAAAACAAAAAACAATAAGACTCACCATGGCAGAGGCATATAAGAGCCTTAGCTTCCTGATTTGCAGGCAGCCATCTGCATGTGAACAGATTTAATCCACGAGAATTTACAATGAATTCCTGCAACACCATTGAAAAGGGGAAAAAAATTAAGTAAATGGTAAATTTCTCAACACCCAGATCCAAATTTTCCATTCAAAAGCATTTAAAAGACAAAAACAAAAACTTGTGCAACCTAAAAGCCATCAAAGACCAAAGCAGGGGATCCAAAATTAAACAAGCAATCTTGATTCTAGAATTTCCTAACCATCACTGGACATAAAATTAAAAAAACAACGGATAAAATTCAATATTTATGAGCATTTACCTCGTCATATGTGACATCACTGTATGTCTCCCCTGCAACGAGCCCTGCCGCCTGCAAAAAAACGCCGTCAGCTTCATCAAAATTTTCCATTGGAAAGCTCTGCATTTCTGGGTGCAGAAATTCCTCTTGTATAATCTTTCAAATAATTGTCAAAAGGATCTTAAACATTCCATAAAAACCAGATCTTTCGGCCAAAATCTCGCTTTCCAGATACATGAAAACAGGGCACAAATAGAACACAAACTAAACATAATCCTCACCATTTCAGCGATTTTCCTCAAAGCCGCCTTGTAATCGATGCTGTACAGAAAACTAAACACAAAAGCACAAAAGCAGGATTTTTGCTTTCCGAAGACTTAGCAAATGGTGTTCACCACTCTTTTACAACCTTAGATATATAGAAAAACATGCAAAACGAGATATGTACGCACAACAAACACGACGAAGGGTAGCAAGCGGGACCGACGGCGGCCGGTTTCCCATCACCCCGCTTTTCAAACGTTGATGGTCTATATTACCATTTCTACACGTTTAAATCGTATATAACAAGTTAAAAATTAGTCTGACCGTAACATTTTATACTTTTTATAAACCACAGATATGCGTGTAGACCAATGGTTTACGCGGTGTACTACCTATTCAGCACATTATCTCTCACGTCGGCGTATTTTTAGCCCCACTATCCTCATTATAAAGATAACTACCCAATAACTATAGAAGTTTGACTAGACGATAGCTATCCTTATTTTAAAGATAATCAAGATTACTTTATAGAAGTTTGACTACATGACACGTTTTTTTATACTTTTTCTTCCCTGATGCTTGCCGCTCCGAAAGAGTCCACTCTAATATCTTCGATTTTATTAGTGTTCAGTAGTTATTCTAGAATTTTGCGTCATTATTATCGCATTAATTTTAGGGTACTTTGACAAATTTTCCCCAAAGATCGGATCTTGTACACATCTTTCATGTGCCCGTTTTTCCGTGGGCCTGAGGCGAGAGCTTTTATTTTTTACGGGAACTTTATGTGATAATTGGCTCTTATCTTATTAGGTGGGCCTCTATGCTTTGCCATAGAGATAAAAAGGATATGAGATCCATTAAAGTGTCTTTGGTATATATGGTCTCTATTGATTCAGATTGGCATTTTTGATGTCACTTTATCTCATGGCGTGTTTGATCGTCTAAATAATTCTTATCGTTTACAGTGCTATCATGAATGCTCCATTTCGTAGACTTCAGTTGTTGCAAGGCAATCTTTGTTTCTTATGAATTATGAATTAATAGATGTCCACTAGTTTATGTCGTATAGATGTCATAAATTGTTCTCTCAATCTATAGATTACAAGAGTACTTTGATTGAATAATAAAAAATCAGATTGATTGATGATGATACATTGCAATTGTCTCATTATGTAAAAATGATAGATGCAATTTTCCATGTAAAACTTTTATTAGAAATTGAAAAAGAAAGGTAAAGAAACATCCCAATAAACGTTGCGCTATTTTGACAGTGACCTGCAGGGTCGTTTGGAACGATACTCATCGCTTGATGAATGTGTCAATCTTATTCTTCAACTTGAAAGTGACTTACTTGTCCTTCAGCCAAGGCAGGTAAAAGTTTTTTTCAGCCTCATTTGTGTGGGTTTCATCAATATATCTAGAAAAGTGCAATGCATTTCTATGGAAGCATTTATTCAAAAGCCTATAGAGTTAAAAGAGCTTTCCCTCAAAATATTTTATTGTTTTATTAAAATGTCTAGACACAAGGAGTATTTCATTTCAATTTGGGAAGTTTGGCAATGGAGATAAGCGGCAATAATTGTTCATTGCTTTCTTAAGATGTGGATACATAGGTTTTGATACACTAGTTTCAAGATCTTGTGATAACAATTTAAGTGAGTTTCTTAATTAAAAAAAAGTTTAAGTCAGCTTCTTAATAAAAAATAAGCTTTAGGTGATTTGTTAAATTCATTTGAGTTGGAGTAGTATTCGAATAGGTGACCTTCCAAAAAGACCTGATGTTTCACCATTATGAACAACATTTCTATACAATATGTATTATGGGTACTATTAATTCTTATGAAAGATTAATTCTTGTTAACTATTATTCATGAAAAATAAGTCAATAACTTTCACTGAAAAACTACATAATTAAATTTTGATAACAATATTATAACATTAATTTCACTCATAATAAATTGTAGATTTTTTTCTAAATTTGTACAAGTAACATGCACATATACATACATACATACAATTAGAAGTCATTAATACAACTAATCTTATAATTCCATGACCATATTTTGAATGTCCCCTTCATCATAACATTGTATTTGAATCACTATTTGAATCTACAATCGAATGTATTTTTCAACGACTTAACTATCACATCTACACAAAAATATAAAATCTATAATTATCGTCTATATTTTTTTAATGAATAGTGTGATCTACATAAAAACATAGAGCTACCTAATGGTTGAATTTATGAACCTAACAAACAACCCTCGAGCTGAGAATATAAGAATAATTTATATCCTTACCAGATTTTTAATTGACAAGATCATTTGTTTTGTTCCTTTGCAGCACTTGAAAACTTGCGGAGGAAAGGACATAAAAGAGAATCCTAAACAAATGAAGCGTAATGAAAGGAAGAAATCTATATCATAAAACCTTTTTAATATATTGCTGCAGTTTTAGTCAATCAATACATTTTTTAAATATTAAGTGACGTATAAAAACGGAGAAAATATACAGAAGAATCAAGAACCAGCAGTGCAGTTAAATCATAAATGACATACACCAGTTGTAAGAAAACTTTAAGTGTACAAAACGTTAAACTTATTTAATTTATAAGTAAAATAGAAAATAAGAAATAAAGAATGTAAAGACAAATTCAACGGTTCCAAAAAAATAACTACAAAAGTAAGAAAACATGGACTAATTATAAATCATGTCTTACAAATTAACAAAACAGCATGAAGGTTAAATTATAGTTGTATTATCATAAATGACTTTTGTTGTATGTTATTTCCTCGCCTTGCTGTCTTATTTCTGATCACTTCAAAAATTTATTTTTCCTTAGTTTGTTGCCCATTGTTTTACTTGAGAAATTGTTTTCATTTCCCAGTGTCTTATATTTATACTTTTAAGAAATTGGTGTATTTTAAATTGCATGACTGTGAGGTGATCATTTTTGTAAAGTGAGAACAGTTAAAAACAAGAAAAAGGGACAGACCAAAAGGTCAAAATGCAATATACTTTATTCGATGTTACCTCATTCCACTATCTCACCTAGTCTATGATTGCCTTCCCCTTATGTCAAACAAATTATTTAAAAAAGGAAGAAGTGACGATTCAAGTCTGACCTAATCCACCGCCTCTTAAGCTTGTGCAGAAGATTATAATGGTAGAATATGTAGGAGAAAAGGATAGAAACCTACTACAGAAATGGGTGAAACTAATTTTTCATGAACATAATTAGGTACAGAAGTTTTAAGATCTTCTTAATCATAGCACTTTGAGTTTATTTTATCGGAACCCAATACATCCCTCCTTTATAATGCATAGAGATCATGAAATCCATTAAAACCAACTCATGCCTTCGATTGCCTCAAAATGGAATTAATGATCTTTTATTTGAACAAATGTTGTATTCCAGAGTCAAATTCTTGCTGGAAATTGTTAGGGTAGTTTTATTCTGGGCATAAGTTTTTGTTTTTTTAAGTTTAGTTCTGGCGAGTTTTTTTGGGAGGGGATTTAATAAGTGAATGTTTTTTAATAATTGTAATAGTATTTATTAATTTAATTTATAATAATTTTAATAATATAATATTAAAGGTTATGATTTCAAAGTTATTATATGAGAAGATCTAGAAGTTGACCATTCTAATTTTGCACTTCTTAAAATTTTTTGATTTTTTTTAAATACTTCTCAATTTTGTAGTAGTTTACTTGGTAAGTCCTTTGTTTATAATCAAGGTTTAGGGGCGACATCATCAAATATGATGTCATATGAACATGCTCTTTGCCAAGGTGTCTAAAAAAGCCCCAAAAAAGTGAGACCGATAGTATGCACTAAGTCATGTTTTATTGGTACATTGATGTGGTATCACATGATTTGTTGGTTTTAGATCTGAGGAATACATTTCATTCAATTATGAGTAGTTATTATCAATAATAAAAGCTTTAAAGTCATAACTATTGTGTGACATTGTCAAAAATATGGTCATTTTATCACAAGTACTCACAATTGAATGGAATGCAATATTTATATTTAAAAAGAAACAAATTTATGTGGTGTCACACAAACATACCAATATTTAACATAACTTAATATACAACAATTATAATTAAGTGCACAATTGTTGGTCTACCAATTTTGGGAGTATTTCTTAACAAATCAACTTCATATATGATAATGTGGAACTTAAAACTTAGTATATGTAAGGGTCTTGGAAAATAAATTTAAAAAAATGAGAGTTATTTGAAACTAGCACATTTTTATTTTAAAAACTTAAAATATTTGAGAGATATCAATTTAAATTATAGAGAGAGAGACACAAATATAAGAATACAAATCCTAAATATAAATCCCATTAACAAATTTTCCATCACCAAAAAATAAAATAAAATAAAATTAGACAAAATTAAAATTCTCAAAAAAAATTGAAAATAAATCTTACTATTGCACAATTTGTTCATATTTAGAAATTTTAGTAAATTTAATCACAAATTTTTAAATATTATAAAAATATTAAAAAAATCTATCAAAATTTAAATTGAAACTTATAAATTTTAAAAAAGTATAGGCTTAAATATTTTCATTAGAAAAAGCAATAATTAAATTAAGTATTGATAGAAGAAGTTTCATATTACCTTCATAGACATATTATGTAGTAGGAAACATTGATTTTTATTGGTTTGGAGATTCAAAAACATTCAAATTGTAAAGTCGGCTAAAATCACTTAATCCACCTCTATTGTCATTAAATTTTAGTCTAAAAGAAAAGCATAAAACTATTATTAAATTAAAATAAAATATGTCAATTTTGTATTATATATCTATCTATTTAGGTTTTGGACACTGAATTTAATATATGATTTATGCAAATATCTTAAGCCAAAAATACAAAAATGCATCATCATATTTCTACAAAAATAAATCATTTTGTATAATTTTATATATTCATACTAAAGAATTATAATATTATTCATTAAACAAATAAAAAACCCCTTGCTCTGACTCAAAGTTGTTTTGCTAAAATCTGGAATGAGAAAGGTATTTCTCTGATAAGAGATGTTATGTTAAATAATCAGTTAGAGTCATGGGCTGAGATTAACTCTAAATATGGGATTCCTTCCTCCCAGAAAAAAGACTTATTCTTTAATTGCTAAATGTATTAGATGTTTCTTTTCTAGAAAAATCTTGGATACTGAGCCTTTTCTACAACAACTAAAATGGGCTGATGGTACTTTTTTAAAGCATGTTTCCACTAAGAAAATTTATAGTATGTTGAAAGATGATTTCTTTATTATCAATCGGGTTAATCAGTGTTGGGGCTTTGACTGGTCATACTCTAAGTGGCACTTTATCTTTTATTTTCTTTGGCATTCCCCTATTGAACCCAAGAAGTCTTGTTTTCGCTGGCTCTTGCTTCTTAAGAAATTGGTTGTGGTGTTTTTCCTATCCTCTATGGGTCTTGAGCCTATTATTTGTGGTGTTTGTTCTATTCCCGAATCCTTTGAACATCTTTTCTTTGAATGTAAGTTTTCCCATGTTGTGTGGTCTATCTTCTTTTGTTCTCTAATTGTTTGGAACTGTCGTCGTGACCTTTCTTGGGGTGAGTTTCTTGCAGGATTTGTGGACTCTTTTGATCTTAAATTGAATAGGTTTTGGTATGTCTTAACTTGTGAGATCTTGTGGTTCCTCTAGAAGGACAGGAATGGAGAGGTTTTTCAAAGTAATAGAAGGTGGATTACTGGGTTTAACATTAAACTCATACATTATCATATTATGACACAAGTATCTGCAGTGTTAGAGATTTCAAAAGAGAGATTCATGATCCTTACAAGAGAAGGTTCTTTAAAGATGCACAAGAATGATATATAGTATGTCTAGAACTTCAATAGGCACAAATACATGTTGAACCCAAAATAATTAGAAGTATTGAATTAGTTTATCAAGTATCTTAAAATTGTGCGAACTAGAACACTAACAGGATTAGGGAACCCGAGACTTCTAACCTGAGGATTGGGATGATTGTAGCTAGTGAACCAACAAATGACTTCTCCAGTAGTGGTGCCTTGACTGGTGATCCAGCAGGATGTAGCAACATTGGAATAGACCCCTGGACCAGATAGTGTGATGACCAAAGTACTTCATTTGTTATAATAAGAATGTGAATATTGTTAAAATATGTAAGATAACACAAAACAAACTAACCAAAGGAAAGGCCTAATTTTGTAAAGATATATGTAAAATTTGATGTAATGTTGATACTATGGGATATCTAGTAGTTATGAACTCTCTAATACTAGAAGATTGAAAATGTAAAAGATCTTTTAAACTTTTTTAATATTAAAAAATATTATTCATTAAATTCTCGACAATATATATACTAATAATGTGAATGAAAAAAGAAAGCATGAAGATTGGGTGGAAGGCTACTATGCAAACTAGGTGGGAGCTTTCTATTAACCATTTTTTCAAACCCCAAGAGTGTAGAATTCTCAATGCCTAGTGGCCCACATGTCCATGCTTGGTATTATTTTTCAAAAATAAAAATTTGGGGCAAGTTTCGAGAACAAGGAAGGGTAAGAAGAAGTTCCATTGGTAAAAAAATTTATGTAGAGAGGACTCCACTGAATTTCCCAAATAATATTCCTATCCTACCAACTAGTACATTGGGTGTCCCATTGAACCTACCATTACAAATAAAACATTGGACATCCCTATATTGGAAAATTTGAAAAGAAAGAGAATCTATATTTAAGTCTCATAGTGGTTAGTTTGGGTTAGGGTATAATAGAACATGACATCTGTTTGGTTAAAAAGTAGGGGTTTATTAAGATAACATGGACCCTAAGTACTCCAAAAGGGATTTTTTGGCTACTACGGCATAACAAAAGGTGGCTGGATTTAATGGGACCCAAATAGACAAGTGAAAAAATGAATATACATAATGAAAATATCCTACCTATTTTTTGAAGAATATATCCATCTCTAGACGTGCTCTTCTGATCCAAATAGAAGATCTAGAGTGAGACAGATCAATCAACAATACCTTCAATAAAAAGAAACAAATGATAGATCAAACAATAATATTTATATTTAATATGGGTAAAAGTATAAAGATGTATCACACTTTGGGCTAATTGGGGGGTTCTGATCGGAACCAATTTTGATTGGAACAGGTTCGGCCAAAATATTTTTGGCTAAACCAACATGGAAACCAAGTGGCTAGTGCATGAGAAAAGGGTTCTGATCAAAATCATCTTAGTCGAACCAGTTTTGATTGAAACTGTTTCAGCTGAAAGTACACACACACACACACACACACACACAAAAAAAAAAAAAAAAAAAAAAAAACTTTTAGCG
>MU228365.1:1756355-1769611 GCA_018584345.1 Thuja plicata | reverse complement strand
TATATATAAGATCAAGACATCTCTCGCAATCTCACAACCCATAAATTCATAACCTAGTGTACATGGTGGTACTATTGACAAGACATCATGCCATCCTGATAGATCTAGAAAGGATAGAGAGAGACTATTTGCAGACATAGGTGACAAATTGCAACACACTTTAGTGCACCTAGACCATACCTTACAGAGTTCCACTACCCTTCCCAAGAGGGATAGGGTAAATAACACTAGAGATGAGTTAGTACTACATATGATTGATGTTGGTCAATCGTATAACTCTTATGATGACATTAACATTGATGCATTTCATACCTCTATCTCTCTCTCATAGTGTTGTTAGTATTGTAAAATTGAAATAGGTTGACAATGATGTTTCTATAGCGAATATGAAAAACATGTTTCCTCATTATCAGAATATCACCCAAGTCAGAGGATACCTTACCACTAGGTGTAGAGTTCTAATTATTACACCATTTATATATCCTAGATAGTTGGATGATAATCATAGGTATCCCCGGAAGGATAAGTTGACATTGTATTTATGCAAATAATTGTTTGTAGAATTTTATTTATATTAGAGGATGATTATACAAATTTGCCGTCACATGTTGGGCAGGGGAGGGGGCAATTTTCTGATAGATTTAGACGACCTGATGTCCCAAATCCCGCTAATAAATGAGAAATGGTGGATCCAAATCTTTTAGTTTTTCCAAAACATTTGGAACTTGCCACTGCAATAGAGAGTGCACCAGATGCCACTAGAAGGTATGTGTTTTCTAGTATAACGAGTATCGTGACTCAGGTTGACCATATATCATCTGATTGTGTGGGGATATATATGTTGCGTTCACATTCTACCATTCCTCCACATGTTCATGATACATCTTCTAGTAATGATCCTTATGAGGTAGCAAACATACCATCTTCTCTCCAGGTTGCATGTGTTAGAGTAAAAAGGTATTTCTATGTTCACTTATTAATTAAATCATTATTGATTTAATTGTTTAAGTCACCTTTTTATCTCCTGTTCACTTAAGCTAAACTTTAGGCATGCAATAATTAATTCTTTATTAATTATTCATTCAACCTAGGTTTCTCCACCTTCTTGGTGTTTGATCTTGTTTATAAGGATTGATCTCTTTGTATTTTAGTATTCCCTCTCTGAATGAACATTTTGTCTTTCAGAACATTCTTATCTCCAAGCTTCTCTTTTGTGACAGGTTTTTGCACATAGCGGATCTTAGTGGTTGAATTCTATGAATTCTAACATGGTATCAGAGCCTTGCTGTTGTAGCCCATTCTTGATTATTTGAAGTTTTTTGGAGCATCGAGGGTTGCAAGCTTTTTCAGCATTTTTTGTGTGGATTTGAAGGGAATTTATTTTTCACCATCTCCACTATCGGAGAATAGCTCTCCTTTTTCAAGAGAGCCTATTGAGGTGAAGTCAGGTCACTTGAACTTATGTGTAGTTCCTGAGATCAGTGTTCTAACTTCTACACCTCCCCTTCATGTTGAGTTTACATTTGTTCATCAGGGTTCCTCAGATGATAGATTCAGCACATCTATTAGCCCACCTTCATTGGAGATTCCATTCTAGGAGTCTCGTGCGTTCTCTTTTGAGCATCAGCTAGGCCTTCCAGATTCTCCTCACATTCATGGGTTTCCTCTTCTTCGTCCAGTGCCTTTGTTTCTTCCATAGTGGAACCACATTAGTCTGATCATCGACATAGTGGTTCTATCATTTTGGGGGGCTTTGGAACCTCGATCCTCTCTCATGGGGGGTTGGTTGTACTTATGGTTTTGAGAGAGTCTCTTGAGCCATTATTTTTCAGCATGGTTTTTTCCATCTGTTTTTGGAGTAGACTTTTTTCCCATGTGTTTTTCTCTATTTCTCCACTTTACAGATATTTGGTTGTGATTGGGTACCTAATCAAGCCTTGTTGCCAGGGCCCAAATTTACTGATTTCAGTAGTTGCTTCTAGGTTTTAGCTTCTCCCTAAGTTTATCTTAAGGGAGGGTGTTAGAGTAAAAAGGTATTTCTATGTTCACTTATTAATTAAATCATTATTGATTTAATTGTTTAAGTCACCTTTTTATCTCCTGTTCACTTAAGCTAAACTTTAGGCATGCAATAATTAATTCTTTATTAATTATTCATGCAACCTAGTTTCTCCACCTTCTTGGTGTTCGATCTCATTTATAAGGATTGATCTCTTTGTATTTCAGTATTCCCTCTCTGAATGAACATTTTGTCTTTGAGAACATTCTTATCTCCAAGCTTCTCTTTTGTGACAGGTTTTTGCACGTATCGGATCTTGGTGGTTGAATTCTATGAATTCTAATAGCACGTTTGTCTGAGGTGGACCCTTTGCATCGCATGGGTGCATGTTTATCTAGTGATCTTGATGCATATCAAGATATACAGATACAGCTTGGGGTACCTATGCAATCCTCTACAAGAATCTAGATTGGACTATTCCCTTTGGCAATTCACCAATGAAGAATGTTTAGCAATACGAGGAAATTTTTTGCAAAATTGGAAATATTTATCTTCACAATTGCTTTAAGGAAAAATTAATTCAAATAAATATTTAAAATTTTTCCTAAGCATCCTAATGTTTAAAATTGATCATTCAATGAGCCCATTTGGAATTTTCATAATAAAATCTTGTGGAGAAAGAAGCTCTTATATACACGTCAAATGACTATGTTAGGCCAAGAAAGCTCCTATACTATTTTGGATTCAATTTGAGTTTGCATCCACACCTCTTATCAAAGGTTTATCCAAAATATAATTTCAAGAATTAATTAAATACCGATCTTTCTTTAGATTTATCTTTTTTAATTAGTTCCCATATTTCATGTTTTTAGTTTGATAGCTATGTTAGGCTAAGATGAAGGGGAAAAAAAGAACACAAGGGAGATTACAAATACAAAAACCAACTGACACACTGACTCGAGCTAATTAATATGGAGCTTGAGTTCTTTTCAATTAACCATTCAATAGAAATGAAAGTCTAAGAGATACATAGATCATTCAACTCAAATAAGTAGATTCAGAAAGAATATTACACAAACAAAATACTCAAAAAGAGAATACTCAATGCAATACATAATAGCTAGAACTATTGCTCTTACTAATTTAAAACTACACTTACAAAAAATAGAGTTGTTGCTCTTACAATAAACAGAGAAATAAAATTTCAAAACTAAGCTATTTCTTTTACAAGAGAAATAAACTTAAAGACTTGATATTACTTGAATGAGCTGCTACTCTTACAAAACAAAGTTATTGTTTGCTTCCTTTGTGTTATCTACATTGCCCAACAACCTCTATTTATAATGAAAACTCTTATCTAAACATTTATGTAGAGCTCTGTTATTTCACATGACTATGTATATGGGATACTATCAATATCATAATCATGACTATTTTTAGATTGTAGTCAATTGTGTTTGTATTGTTGGTAATTGTTTATCAATTGTTGGGTTAGAGCTTGAGAGATTAGTTTAAGAATTTCTTTAGTTGGTATCAGAGCTTCTAAAAGAATCTTGGGCATGAGATTATTAAGGGTATGAACAACTCTTATTGAGGAGATGCAATTGTTACAATTGTGTACATTCTCAATAACAAATTCCTACAAGTACACTTGACAAGATGACTCCATATGAAGCATGGTATGAAAAAAGGTGCAATGTTAATCATTTCAAAGTATTTGATTGTTTAGCATATATCCATGTACTTGATTGGTTGCAATGAGAAAGCATATAGAATGTATAATCCTCTCACTAACAAGCTTATTGTGTCCCCACTCTAAAAAAAAATTATGACTTTGTACAATCGAATCCAAAATATGGATTGTGAGCACAAAAGACTGACCAGCAGAACACAAAACACATAGAGAAAATAACTTGAAACTCTACTTCAATCATATTCTCAAAAGAAGAAAAATGAGAAAGCGAAGTGATTAAAATATAGATGTGGATAGTTTCATATAAGACTATAGACTATGTTGGAGCTAGCATAGAGTAGAACAAGTGAGTCTAATAGAACATGTTAGTGTACACTATTAAGTTGAAATTCCTTGAACTTAAGAAGAGTGCATTGGCAACATTAATTTTGTTATTAGATGTATGTTTGGGTTGATTAGGAGCGCTCTAGCATGCCAAGGAATGTCCTAATCAAAATCTTGCAATGTTTGAAGATGATTTTTGAGATTTGGTTGGTAAATGATTCCCTCATAATAGTTAATTGCAGATTGCATGTTGCCAACCATTATTTTGTATAATATGTTGGATTAGGAGATATCACATAGATGATTTATTTATGTTTCTTGTAAAAGTTGTGTTTGCATTTGCATTTGTATGCTAACAGTGACAATTGAGAAATGGAAGCTTTTGATTGGTGCAAAAAAGTGAAATATTTTAGGGCATTTCGATTTTGTTTTTTCTCCCATTCTACAATTTATGGGTTCATTTGAAGTTTTTAAGCTCCTCATCAATGAGTTTTCTGGTAGAATACCCTCTAGAATCAAAGACATTTGCACTTTACTAATTTCTTTCAACAGTTAACAAAACTGTGTTTCTTTAGCTTCATTTTTTAGTGGATCTTCAATTAGATTTTATCTCTTACTTTCCTATCGGTGTATCCCTTGAACCCCTTTTGAATATAGGTACTAGTTTTAAAAGTGGATGACATACTACAAAAATTCAAACCCCTGTTAGACCATTGTTAGACTTTCTTGTCATCTTGTCATTGGCAAACTTTCTTTCGATTTCAGCAATCATTGAAACTCCCTTGTCTTTATCATTGGATTTCTGGATGAAACTGTTTGGATGGGGGCAACCAGCTGGGCTTCTTTTGTCAAGCCATGAAATGATGTCTGAGAATACCAAGTGAGAATGTTGAGGGGGCTCACCACAGATCAAGCCATGCCACATGTCAGGATACAACTTGAAAGTCTTGTCCAGGCTCCTGGCTGAATCATGAAACAATTGGCTCACAGATGGGTCGGTCACTTTGTCATCTTCACCGTGGACAATCAGGAAGGGAAGAGTAACCTGCACAATTCAAGATTTTTAAGCATTTTAGTCAGTGTATGTTAGCGGGCATGTTAAAAAGTTTATCTAGCATTTTTATAAAGAAGTGATGGAATATGACCTACCTCATCAAGCCATTTTTCTATATCAATACTTGTCATCAAGAGCTCATATCCAGTCTTCAAACGTGGCTTTCCTAGATAGACATATGGATTTGCAAGAATCTGCATTTAATTTACATGGTTAGCATTCTGAAAATAGAAAATTGCTTTGATATATCTGCAATTTTGGAGAAAAAAGATGGAAAAGAGAGTAACATGGCAAAACGAGAAATCTTGCCTTCTGACTTGTATTGTTTTGCGCTTTTGATTTGTGTATAAAAATGTTTTTTTTATCATTACAGAAAATTTAACCTCTCACTCAGTCATTCTCTCGCATTTGTATGGATGAATTAAGAAAAAATAGTAAATAGTCAAAGATCAATATGGTAAGATTTCTAAATTTGATGATAAAAAGTTCAATATTGTGGATCTATCATTTCTTTTTCTTTGTAGTTATTTCATTTTGATGATAGATTATGAAATATGATCTAAATCATTGATAATAAAATAAAATTTCATAATCAAATTTAAATATCTTATCAAAGTAACATAATTGAGTGGAAATCATATTTTCAATAGATCAAACATTCTATTTCAACATCTTCCGTATACTTTTAAATAAGACTAAAATGAAGTCTTCTTATAAAAAAATCATTATCTATCACATTTATGTTCTTAGAAGATCCTTTTGTGATGGATCAATTGACTTCACTAATATAAACAATATCATATAAAATGAATATGTGTATAATAGAACATTTGATAGAAAAGACTCATTATGCATTTATATAACTCTTTCTTATGTTGTTTAACTAGCCTATTTATGATGGATCAAATGACTATGAATGTTTACCTTTTGCCTCTTCTCAGGGTCCTTAAATGCCAAGGGAATAATGTCCTGTGTAGGCACTATCTTCCACGTAGGGATTACATAACTCAGCTTGCTCAATATGCTGATAACCAGGGGATGAGGCTTCATATCATCTGCTATCTATAATAAAGCACAGAACTATGTAAGCCAGGTTCAATTTTATTCTCTTTTATTTTTATACGATTTAGCATTTTGATTCATTTATACTTTCTCTGAAAAAAATTACTCCGTGTCCTGATCTAACATTATTCTAGGGGCTTTCAATAAGGAGTACGGTATAGCTATATATATTATTATATATTATCTCTAGATTTATATATAGACTGTTTGTGTATAGTAGATTATAAAAAAATAATCTTTTTAAAATTACCTTACACATTGGCGCAACGAGCACTGCACCACTCCAATAACCAGGTTGTTTTCTATGTATGAGAAGAGCAACGGCCCCACCCATGGATTCTCCATACAAGAACCTTGCTTTCTTTTTCTACTCTTCTTTTTCTGCCCATTATGTTTTTTCATCAGCAGACTTATTTATGAAATCTTAGAATAACAGAGAGATAGAAAAGTTTTTAATAGTAGAAATACCAGCAACGCTCTTGAAGAAAGCTGCAGTGTCATTTGTAAGCTCTTTGAAACTTTTCACGTAACCATGCAAACCGGAAGACTTTCCATGCCCTTCATAATCTACGCCAAACACTACATATCCGGCCTTGGCAAGCCCCATTGCTGTGTCTGAAACAACAGATTTTTTGTTAACATTTACAAATACTGTTCACATTTGTTTTGAAGTATAAATCTGCTGAAACCATGATAATTGGATTGGAAACTGGAAAGGGAACGGAGAAAACAGGATTTATAAGGGAAAAGTAATTGAAGGAAACCAAAAAGTAGTACCTTGCATGTAAATGCTGCACTCCACGCCATAGCCTACAATCACCAGATGAAGAATAAACTTCAATATAACCCAATTGAGAAATTCAGCTACTATTATGAAACCCAAAAACTAAAATATTAAGGCTCACCATGGCAGAGGCATATCGGAGCTTTGGTTTCCATAATTTTTTTCAGGTTGTCTTTGTATGCGAGTTAACTGTTTAAAAGCTAAGGTTTCAGCTTCTGAGAATTCACAGATCTCTGTAGAGACTGTCAAACCCAAAGTAGTCAAAAAGTAGTCATTTCAAAGTGTCGCCCATGATGTTCTTGTACCAATAGTCCATTTAAAAATGTCCGTACTTGTAGTCAAATGTCTCTGTAATCGTTATCAATGTCCCAATAGTAATACACAAATGAATCAATTACCAACCAAAAAATCTAAAAAATGATCTACTATTAGTATGTGTAATTGACTAAATACATATTATCATTTTTAAAACTCCAAAGGATCATTAACAGTTATTAGATCCTTTCCCTAGATATGATTTACCAATAGATACAATTTACCATCTAAAACTTTGCATTACAAAAAATTTAAAAAAGAACTAAATAAACATGCCAACAAACGTTACACTATGTTGACATGAGTGACCTGCGGAGCCGTTATGAAAGGCACTCACTACTTATTGAGTGTGTCAATCCAATTTTTCAAGTTGAAAGTTCATGCAGGGCAAAGGCACGATGATATGATATAATAAAGAAATTGACTTATAGGATTGAGATGTGAAAGATGTGTTAATGGATACAGATGGCACCCCAATGTGACGTACATGTCCTTCCAAACCAGGGCATGTAAAAGTTGTGTTGGGGCCTCTTTAGTGTGGGTTTTATCAATCTAATATAAAGAGAAGTGCAGACCATTTCTTTCAAAGCATTCATTAAAAAGCCTACAGAATTGAAGGAGGCTATTTTTGCAAAACATTTATTATTTTTAAGTCGATAGGCCTACTCCCGGGAGATGCCCGTCGGGATTTTCAGATATTCCGGCAGTCTTACACCGGGAAAGGTCAAAGCGGTACTGGGAAAAAGGTGACGGTAAAGGCGCCGGCCACTCCACATTCGTTTGCCATCTCCGTGCCATGGCTAATAATCCGGCGTTGTCTTACACCTGAAATGTTGTGGTTGCATGGTCACGTGTTTTGGCTTTTTCCCAGTCATTGGTAATTTCATAAACTGTAAATGAGAATTTTTCATGGTCCGCTTGGGTAACGCGGCCGGCAAGAATTTTGCATTTTGTATTTTAATCTAATTTATTGAGAATCTTCAGGTGATCGATGGAACAGCTGTCCGGCAAACTTCTGTTTGGACGTATTGGATCACAGAAGAGGTGAAGCGTTGTTGCCTGCAGAACGCCTTCGTGCTTACCTGCCTCTTTGTAAACAACGGGTGTCCTGGCACTATTCCCCAATGCACCAGGTGTCACTGAAGCCTCTTTTGGGTTATGCCACAATCTCTTTATGATTTGTATTTGTTATGTTCATAGGGTTTTGGAGATCACTGTTTTCCATTGAATGACAGGTTTTACATTTTTGGAGATTATGTCATTCTGTAAGGAAATATTCATCAAAATTTCATCCATGCCCGAGGAAGAACCGAACACATAAAACGAGGTCACTAATGTTGTTTTCGACTCTTCACTGTTTTTGACAAATTGATGTTATATTTTCATGCTGGTTTTTTTAATTTTTTTTTAGCAGATCGATTATCAATCACGGCTTTGAAAGCTGTGGCAAACCTCTTCAAAAGTGGCCCTGCTCTCCTGCTTATAAAACTCCCCGCACATCATTTCTCATATTTGTCTAAACATAGTAATTCTCGTGGTGGATTGCATATCGAAAAGAGACGTGCTGAAGCAGGCGAACGTTGAGTACTGCCACGCCCACAAAATAGATAGGAAAAATGTGAGCCGTGTTGAGTCATGTGTTTCAGGTGCTCAATCCCCGCTCTCAACAAATGCCCGATCTGATCAAAGTTTTGCAAGACTTCATTAACGAGAACAGTCCATGCAATTCTATTGTCTGTCTTGTTTCGTGATGATATTGCGGTTGAAGGAGGAACAAAAGCGCCCAGAAGTTTGGAAACGGTGCCGGCAATTTTATGGAAATTTCCACAAAGTTAGTGGTTTACAATTTCTTTTTTGGACAAGTGGACAGCAATACCGACCAATGCAAATTACCGCTCACAATCTGGAAAAGGGCAAAAACGTACAGTCTATGACATACCAGCCAAAAAATAAAAAACTATGGTTTTCAACAAATCCAAACTGGAAGGGTTTATTAAATTATTAATAATAACAAATCATTCCTTCTTATGATGATTTGTCTCAAAATGCGTTTAATTTAATCCTCCTCAAATCTCTATGATTGGCACTGTAAAAACACTTCTGGCGTGTGATCGGCGAAGTAAACACGTTCGTCGCTACTACGCGTAGAGATTTATTATAAAATTTTATAATATTCTTTTAATAGTTAAATTTTACTCATTTTTCCACTTTCATTCTTTGCTTTCAATCTTTGTGTTTTGTTTTTCAGTTTTTGTTCGAATTAGTTAATTCTAAAAAAAAGTTGGAATTCATTTCTTATTCGAGAATAAACTATTTATGGATTCAATTTTTTTTTTTTATTAATTTTAAAAATTAAAAAAAAATTTGAAATCTTTTTTTAATTTTTTTTATTTTTAATGTCAGTATGTATATATACACATGTGTGTATATATACCATATTTTATACTAAATCCAGAATTTAGGGTTAGAAATGCTTTGATTTTCATTCCCTTCCTTGTACCACTCTTTCCTTTCCTTGTTTTGATCTCAGCTAGATGCCTTGCCATCCCAGCCATATCTTCCACACTCACTGTGTTCAACCATGGCTGCTGCAGCACCACACTTGTCCCACCTGCAGGATGTAAAATTGGTCCAAAATTTAGGTATAAGAGTGAACTGCATCTATATTGAGAGCTCGCGTTAGAAAATAAAACATCATAATAAAATATTATATTGTAAACTATGTTTTTTAAGATTTAATTGTGTAAAAATTTTTAGATTGATATTTTGAATCACATTTATGTATAAAATCAAACAATTGTAGATATATTCTAAATTAAATATGCAGTAAATATGTAGCCAAAAATTTAATAATTCAAAACTTTGCATAAAATGTTTTCTTGAACTGCGGACTTATCAAATCATCTGAAAAGAGAATGGTTGCGTGTGATTATGGTAAAAATTGCCATGTGTGATAGATAGGAAAACATCGCTACTTGGTAAATAAACATGTCATTGTTTGATATAACTTAAACATGCATGGCAACATGGTAGCCAGCATTCACGCTATATATACTAGATGCTGGCTAGCTACTCCCACCACCCGCTTCTCCTCCCGCTTCAATCACCAATTTACTCTTTCCTCATTTTACTTGGTTTAGAACCTCTCCTGCTACACTAGAACAGGTACGCATTTGTCATATAATTGAACTATTTTGTATTCCAGTAGATTTTGTCTGCTTGCTATAAAGAATGATGTTGGGTTCCTTACCTATTATGGTTCCATTTTTTCCATCCCTTACCGAGCTTTGCACATAGGTGAATAATGAGCTGTGCGTGGAGTCCATATGAGAGGCATTACAACATACACGGATAGTTATGGATTTGGAGGAATCAGAAGATGAAGTATATGGAAGACATCGTATTTTTTGTGGAGTTCATTGTTCAGTCCAGGTGGAGGAATGATTGTTACAATTTGTTTATCTTTAGTGCATTTTTATTTTAGTTGGATGGATCCTCATGCTCTTAATACCTAGCATATTTTATACTAAATCCAGAATTTAGGTTTAGAAATGCTTTGATTTTCGTTCCCTTCCTTGTACCACTCTTAATGTCCTTAAGAATCCTCACACCACATCGTTATATCTTCATCAAAGGTTCACAATATTTCGTGAAGAAGTTTAATTGAAAAGCTCCTTGGTGCAGTAGATTGGTGGTACAGAACTGAATGGAAACATCGAGGAACTGGGCATGTACACGGGTTTATTTGGCTCCCAAATGCACCAAACATGGATAGACTTGATTGGCATAATAATGAAGATATTGAACATCCAATACAATATTTTGATAGCTATGTCAGTGCATGGAATCCTCATGATGCATCTCACAGAAGCAACATGGTGTATCGGTCCCCATTAGACGATCCGTGCTTACTAGATACACATGAGATTCTCACTTCAAATCTTTCTCGTGATTATGAGGATTTGGTAAACTGAGTCCAGAGACATACCAAATGTACTAAGTGAATATGTCTACGCAAAAAAGGAAACAAGTTAACATGCAGGTACAAAGCTTCGTGGAAAGAACAAGAAAAATCTACATTGTCTTGTGATAGTTCCGGGAAGATACAGTAGCAACCAGCAAGAAATGACGATAGACTAAATATCCATAATCCAGAGATGCTTTCAATCTAAAGAGCCAACATTGATTGTCAACCCGTGGTCTCTCGAGCGCTTGTGCTCAAATATATTGCCAAGTACGTAGCAAAAGCAGAGAAACACTCGGAGACATGTTCTGACATGCTAAGACGAATATCTTTGTCGCAAAAAATAGATGACCCGGCCCTCATGGCATATCAAAAATTCTTATCTAAAGTTATTGTAGAGCGTGATATAGGAGCACAAGAAACATGCCACATGCTACAAAAGTTGCCCCTTGTGATTTGTAGTAGGCCTTTCATCTCTTTGAATGTTGGACGAAAAGAACTTCATAGAATAATTAAAGCATCAAAAACCAACCAGATACAACCTAGCTACCTACATTCTTATATAGATCGTCCTTCAGAATTAGAGAATGTGTCACTTCTTGAATCTGCAAGGGCTTATTCCTATGCTGCAAATCGCAAAGGATGCAAATGGAAGGAACGAACAGTGAAGGCAATTGTTAATGTCCATCCAAAGTTCTACACAATCCCAGAGCCCACTTCAGAACAGTTTGAAACATTTTGTTGGAGTGAACTGTTATTGTATAAACACTTCCGTAATGTAGAAAAGGATATAGGGCTCAATAAGGAAATGATAATTACAAATTGGACACAAATGCATGCAATGGGATATAACGTCTGGCACATTAATCACATCATTGATAAGGAAAATAGCTCTGAAGAAGAAGAAGATAATGAAGAGCAACAAGCAGTGGACAATAGTACAAATGAAACAATGGAAACCAATGAGTGGGAGCTATTTTCACAGATGGGCCCAACAAGTGTCGCGTCACTACATGACCTTGACATGCTTGGAAAGCGTGAGTTTGATATAAGCAACAAATGGGACCATATTACAGTCCCCCCACATTTACATGAAATCACTCCACATTTTATATACAAGAAGAAAATGTGTGGTTGTAGCGATAAAATACCTAGAAGCTCTCAGCATGTTGTTTATACGCTATCACCAGAGCAAAAAATCACACTCCAAATAATTGAAAATCATAACAAGGTCTGCTCTAATAAACCACTACAGATGATCGTTCAGGGAACTGCAGGAACAGGAAAATATTACTTAATTTCTTGTATAAAAAAAGTACTGAAAAATAGGACACCCCAACAAAAAGGCTAGCTATTGATATTGGCCCCAATAGGGGGGGTTTGTCTAGAACCCCCGAATAGAGTATTTCCCACCCGGGCGAATTGTTACGAACAAAAAGAATAGTTCAACAACATCTACCTTAATATCAATGATACTCTTCGGCGATCTAGCACAACTGCCACCTATTATGGATAAACCAATTTACACATCATATTCCAATGCAAAGTTATTGTGGGACCAATTTACAATGATTGTTACTCTACAAACAATGTTTCGACAAGCAGGTGAGAGTAGTGCACAAGCAAAATTCTGTAAAATATTACAAAATATCTGAGACGCAACCCCAACAGAAGATGATTGGAAGTTACTAATGACTCATATAGACATACACCTTACAGCATCTGAAAATAAAACATTTGACAGTGCTATACATCTATTTGCTACAAATGATTCAGTAAAGCTACACAACAAGAAGATGTTGAAATCATTACATTGTCCGATCACAATAAGCACAGCAATGAGTTTTGCAAACATAAATAATAATATAGTGAATGATGAACAATTAGAAAAACATGTACTCCTCTATAGGGGTCAACGCATTATGCTTACGACAAATATATGGATAGAGACAGGGCTTGTGAATGGAGCTCTTGGTGAGGTGATTGACATTGTTTATGGGCCAGATTGCAAGCCACCAAGTGTGCCTATGTATGTTGTCATACGCTTTGATAATTATTGTG
>MU228365.1:1742346-1756038 GCA_018584345.1 Thuja plicata | reverse complement strand
TACAGCTATATCAAGAGTCAAATCTCTGGATAGTCTTCGCATCCAGCCTGCATTCTCCTATGATAGGTATGCCAAAATGCAGAACAGTCCATATACAATGAAACGGAAAGCAGAAGAATCTCGTCTAAACCAGTTGTCAATGGAAACCAAATACACCTATTTTGCATGTACAAAACAATAATGAACCTATATAGTACTATCGGCGTACCCCTTGGACCCTTCAAAATGTCTAGAATAAGCAAGGAGTATTTCACTTAAATTAGGGCATTTTAAAAAGTGGGCAATGTGTAATAAATTTTTGTTTCTTTTGTAAGGTTTGATAGTTAGGTTTTGACATAGTAGTTTTATGATTTTGAGGTTGCAAGTTTAGTGGATTTGTTAAGGGTATTTGAATTGGAATAGTATTCGTATGGATGACTGCATTCAGAGAACGTCTAATGTTTTACCTTTGTAAGGTGTACCATTAATTCTTATGAGAGATTGACTCTTTTGAACTACTACTAATGAAACACGGGTCAATGAATTTTACTCAAAAATTATAAAATTGAATTTTGATAGCTATATCATAACATTACTTTCATTCATAATTCATTGAAGGTTTTTTCTAAATTTGTACAAATAATACCTATATATATTAGACATAAAATCAGAAGTCATTAAAAATGATCTAATAATTCTAAGAACATGTTTTCAATGTCCACTTCATTTGTTGAATCAGAGTTTGAATCTACAATTATTATCTGTATTTTAAAACAACTCAGCTAACTGATCCAGACGCAAAAATAAATTATAAAAAACATCTATGATTATTGCCTATATTTTTCAATGACACAATTGTCTTATCTACACATAAATATATAGCTACCTGATGATTGACTATATGAACCTAACACCCCACCCTCGAGCTTAGAATATAAGACTAATTTAGATCCTTACCATGTTTTATATGTTTTATATTGACAAGCCCATTTGTTTTTTTCGTTTGTAGCAGTTGAAAACTTGGAAAGGACGGGACATAAAAGAGAATCCAATACAAATGAAGCATAATGAGAGGAAGAAATATATATTATAAAACCCTTTTAATAGATTGTTGCAGTCTTAGTCAAGCAATACATTTTTTTTTACAGTAAGTAAAGTATACAAATAGAGAAAATGTACAGCAGAATCAACAAACCAGCTGTGCAGTCACATAATAAATGACATAGACCAGTTGCAAGAAAAATTGAAGTTCACAAAGTGATAAACTTAATTAATTTATAATTATAATAAATGATAAGAATTAAACAATGTAAAGACAATTTTCAATGATTCCAAAAAGCAATATAAATAATAAAACATAGACTAAAAATAAATCATATTTTACAAATTAACAAAACATCATGAAGGTTAAATTCTAGCTGTATTATCATAAATGAATTTTGTTGCATATTATTTCCTTGCCCTGTTGCCTTATTTCTCATCACTTTAAAAATGTATTTCTTCTTAGTTTGTTGTATATTGTTTACCCTGCGATATTGGTTTCATTGCCACAGTGTCTTATACACCTAATTTTAAGAAATTGTTGTATTTTAAATGAGTGATTGTGAGGTGATCATTTTTGTAAAGTAAGAACAATAGAAAACAAGAGAGAGAGAGAGAGAGAGAGAGAGAGAGAGAGAGAGAGAGAGAGAGAGAGAGAGAGAGAGAGAGACAAAANAAGAGAGAGAGAGAGAGAGAGAGAGAGAGAGAGAGAGAGAGAGAGAGAGAGAGAGAGAGAGAGAGAGACCAAAAGGTCAAAATACAATATAATTTATTGGGTGTTGCTTCATTCCATTATCTCACCTAATCTATGATTGTCTTCCTCTTATGTCAAATAAAATTGAAAAAAAAAGGAAGAAGTAATGATTCAAGCCTCACCTAATCCTTTGCCTCACAAGCTTGTGCATAAGATTATAATGGTAGCATTTGAAACAGCATATATAGAAAAAAAAAAAAAAAAAGATAGAAAACTACCAAAGAAATGTGTGAAACCCTATATATCCATGTTTTATGTAATGGATAGAGATTATGAAATCCATTAAAACCAGCCCATGCCTTCAATTGCCTCACAATGAAATGAATAAGCTATAAGATGCGCAAATAAGCTTTCAACCTCTAATAGGGAGCTACATGAATAGGGTGTAGTTGGCTGAGGTCAATAACTTCTTTTAAAACAAATGTTGCACTAGTTAAATTCTTGTTGAAGATTGTTATTGTAGTTATATTTTAGGCATAGGTGTTTTTGGATTTTTCTTTTATAAGAGAAATCTAATAATTGAAACTTTTTCAATAATTGTAATAGCATTTATTAATTTTATATTCGATAATTCTAATATTATAATATTAATGGTTATGATTCTAGAGTTGGTAGTGTTCATCATGAGTGGTTATAATTGAATGATGTGAATGTCGAATTGTAACCTTGATGTAAATCCCTAAATATCCTCAACCATAAGCCAACAATCAACAAACAAATCAACAAGAACAATAGAGCTCTAAATCAAGTGCATGATCGTGAAATAAACCAATATACCTTCACATGCATTGATAAGCTTGACTCCATTATTCTCCAATCTTGTAAGACCTTGTAGATAATAATATTTCTCTCAACATTAAGCACTACACCGGATGATATGAAAAGAGTAGAATGTGGTTGATTGATGACACGTGCAAAATAACAATGATGATAGTAAGATCACAAAATGATAAAATGTAGGCAAGAATACTCAAGTGGTTGTTAGGAAAAGTGAGAGGAAAAATCCTCTTTTAAAGAGGTCTCCGAGATAATCAAGGGGTTGAGTTAAGAGGTTGAAAGATAAAGGATAAGATTAAAAGTCGAGTGGAGAGTGAAAAGGATTAAGATGTTAAATGAAAAGAGGGATGAGATTAAGAGGTGCACTAAATTTTGGTAACATGTAATTGAGTTCAATGAACCTAGACATGTAGGGAGGAGAGAGAAAAGAAGAATGAAGAGATGTGAAACACTTTTCACATGACTACAAATTTGGATTATGATCCATAAGAACAAGTTGGAGGGATGAGATTAGAGAAAAGAGGATATGGTATTAATTAATTCAATAGGAACATTTATTTAATTAATAGTAGAAAAAGGTAGCCTTAAGATAATAATTAATATTTATTTAATTATAGAAATGAAAAGGCTAATGAATTAAATAAATAAATAAATAAAAATATTTAGTTGATTGAGTGATTAAGTTTTAGATGTCTACAAAGGAAATATATTCTTCATATCAAATAAGCAACAAATCATGTGATGTCACATCGATATACCAATAAAACATGACTTAATGTACAACAATTATAATTAAATGCACAATTACCTATCTACCAATTTTGGGAGTATATTTGGATACCTCAAAAGTCATATTTGATAATGTGTAGGGGCCTATCCAAATAAATTGTAAAACATTGGGAATAATGTGAAATTACTTAATAATAGACAAAAGTGGGGTTAAGATAATAACAAATTTTTATTTAATTAGAGAATTGAAAAGGCTAATGAATTAAATAAATAAGTAAAAATATTTATTTGATTGAATGTCTACAAATGAAATGTATTCTTCATATCAAAGAAGCAACTAATCATGTGATGTCACATGGACATACCAATAAAACATGACTTAATGTATAATAATAATAATAAAATGTGTGATTACCTATCTACCAATTTTGGGAGTATTTTTTAATACCTCAAAAGCCATATTTGATGATATGTAGGGGCCTAGCCAAAAAAATTGTACAACACTGGGAATAATTTGAAATTAGTTAATAATCGACAAAGGTGGGCTTACAATAAGGGTATGTGCAAGATCATGGTATGCTAAAAAGTGGCAATGTGAAAAAATGACCTTTTTCACCCATCCAAAAAGGCAAAATTGTGTGTTGACTTTTTTGGTAGGCCTGGGTGTTAGTACACCTGGCCAAAGGCAACACCAAGGCATGAATGGTATGGGGTATCTGATACATATATGATAACTGATACCTATCAGATATCTGATATGTAACGCCTCATAAAAATTGATTATATACAATAATATAATATTATGAATATTAGATTATAATATATAATAATAAAATATTATATTATTATATTATTTAATATTCATTCCTCATTATATTTAAGTATTATATTATGATTTATTAATATATATTATAAAATATCATTAGAATATATTATAAAATTTATATAGAACTTGATATATATTGTTTGGTACCCATGTCTACTTATCAGATGTTCGATAGGTATCTTATATCCAATAGCTATCAAATACCTGATACCTAAGACTATTTATGCCAAACAACAAGTCGTGGCTGTCATTTTTTACAACCATTTTCATTTTTGAAGGACCTCCATATCGTGTATCTAATTGCCATCGTATATAAGATACATCATACTGATTTTTCTTTGCAAATTTATCAAAGGTAAGTGGTTTTTTGGTTTTTATCCCTTTTTGTAAGTTTTTTAGTTGAATTTGTAGTTTTTTGGTTAAATGTAGGGGTTTTTTAATTGAAATTGTTTTTTTTCTTATTGCATATATAAAGACAAGCAGTGAGCTTACAATAGAGTTATGGAATCATTACAGTAGGGCAGGGCTACTAGCCTTAGCCAGATAAAAAAGGCCTCAAAATTACAGTGTTGATTACGATAATTACATTTTATAACACTAAATAAAAGAAACTATCAATGCTTTTCTATTGGGTCATCATGATCAGCATCAAACTCATTAGAGTCAAGAGAGACAACATTGTAGCCAACTATCTCATGGCCTCCGAAGAATGGTTCATCACCTACAGTTGCACCTGGGTTGCCCTCTATCACCTATTGGAGGAAATCCGTAAGAAGGATGTTGAATTCTGCCCCGGCTTCCTTGGTAGTGTAACCATGGGCTATATCTTTTTTTATAAATAGTACCCTTTCCTTCCCTCATAATCTGAAGGAACTTGCTCTCTGTTAGCTTAATCGCCGTTGTGACCTGTAAGGAAACATTAATATATATGAACCTCCTTAGAGACTTAGTAAGATTCAAGCCCTTCCCTGCCAAAACATCATCGTTCCTAGCCTTCCAAATAGTCCATAATATAAAAAAAGAAAGTATAGTCCAAAAATAATTGCAAAACTTGTTGTTGTTAATGCATCCAGTAATGATGTTCAAAGCTTGAAAATGTGTATTGAAAGTTAGACCAGATAGTTTCTAGATCTCTGAAGCAAATATACACTCAAAGAACACATGGAGTACTGATTCAGGGTGTTTACAAAAAATACAAGGATTGGGTCCCCCCCAGGTTTCTTGAAGGGTAGTTTTTGCAGCAGAAGTCTCCATAAGAAGCAAGTAATTTTGGGTTCCACGGGTCTTGACCATAGAGAGGCAAAGTTTTTTTTCCAGTCAGGAAGGGGCACATCAAGGTTCCATTTGAAGTTAGCATGGGAGACGATAATAGGGCTATAGGAGATCTTTTGGTAAAGATACTTTCTCTTGACAAGGAAGAGGGGGGAGTTGTCTGTCCATGTAAGTTGAAAGGAACAAGTACTAGCAGAACAACAGGCATCCACTCTCCCCAAGGATTTAAGGGCAGCAACAAGAATAGCATAGGTTCTCTTATGAGTTTGGGGTATGTTGAAATTTGTTGTCAACTTATTCCATGGTATGAGATTACCATTGAGAAGAATATCTCAAAAGTATTTGATACCTTTCTCTTCCCACTTCTTAGCAGAGCAACCTTGCCGCAATGCCAGAGGTATGCTATTGTGTTCAAGACTCCACCATATTGACTTACTACCACAGATCACCCCATTTAATTCTAAAGGGCTTGTGCTGCAAAGAAATTTCCTAACATACATCAAGCTCTTCCAGATTTCTTTAAAGACATTAGAGCCTTGAACTTTCACCTTGCTTTCTAGCCCAAAAAAATCTGAATAGTTAAGCTCATTCCAATGCTTTTACTTGGAAGGATGGCCTCTGCATACATTTTTCCTAAGAAGGATGTTCCAAGGCTCATCTCCTATAGAGGCTTTAGCAATACATTTAACTACAAGGGCAATGCCTTGGGTTCTAAGGTCTTTGAGTTGAATACCTCCCCACACCTTATCTTTTGTGCACCATTCCCAAGAAACAACATGTGTTTTTCTATTACCCATACTATCTAACCATAGGAAGTTCCTGATAGTCTTTTGAATCTTTGCAAACTGATTTTGCTTAACAAGCCATGCAAAGGAGTAGTAGATAGGGTAGGAGGATAGAATCTTCTAGAAAAATTGAATCTACCCAGAAAGGATAGGAGGTTACTACCCCATTTGCTTAGCTTGAGGTGGATCCTGTCTTTAATCCAATTCCACATGTTGTTGATACTAGTTTCCACTGTAGAAAAAATGCCCAGGCATTTGACAATGTGGTTAGGGTCTCTCTATTCAAGCCCAAATCTATTCCACTAGTTTGGGGGCTACTGCTTCCACCCAAGAATAATAGACTTAGAAATAGATATCTTGTTGTTGGATGCCTGGCAGAATAAGTTTAATTTGGCCATGAGTCAGTCCATATTATTTTCCTCAAGGCTCATGAGGATTGTTGTATCATCTGTAAAATGAATATTTGAGACCTCTAGACCATTGGGAAGGGATATTCCTTTAACTCTTAGGGATAAGGAGTCATCCCTCGTGAGGTAATGTAGGGAGTCTGCAGCTATAACAAAGAGGGAGGGGGCAAGGGGGCAAGGGGGCACCCCTGTCTGATGGATCTGGATAACTTGAAGGATCTTGATCTGAATCCATTGACTTCAATTGCCACCCTAGCTCCATGAAGTAAGGTGGTTACCATATAACAAAAGGAGGTTGGGAAGCCAAGACTTTCTAGCATACAAAGGATAAACTTCCACTCAATCTTGTCATATGCTTTCTCATAATCAATGAGTAACATAGAAATTTTCTTTCCAGAATTTTTGGCCTAGTCTAGTGCTTCGCAACATGCTAGGATATTTTATAGTATGTATCTCCCTTTGACAAAGCATGTCTGGGTGTTTCTAATCCCTTTAGGGAGAATGTTTACAAGCCTAAGAGAAAGAACATTGGCCAGAATCTTGTACGCAACGTTGAGTAAGGTAATGGGTCTCCAATTTTTGATAAGGAGTCTGTCACCTTCCTAGGGAATCAGCTTAATAAGCCCTACATTAACTATGGGACCTAGGGATCCTCCATCAATAGCTTCCTTAAAGGTCATGAGTAGCCTTTGGAAAATCCACTCTATGTTGCTTTCAAAAAATTCTACTGTAAGACCATCTGGGCCAAGGGCCTTGTCATTGGCCATGCCTAGGATGGAGTCCCTGATTTCCTTGATAGAGAGGTCCCTCCCTATCATAACTGCATCTTCCTTAGAAATATTATGAGGGATGATACCTTTGATTTTTTCCTAGCTGCTTCCATCGAGCCATCATCTTCTGAGGTGAAAATATTATTGTAAAACACCAAGAAAATATTAGCAATCTCTTCTTGAGTAGTAATGTCTACTCCTTTCTCCCTAATACAAGTAATTGTATCCCTCGCCTCCTTCTTCTTGAGGTTATGAAAGAAGAATTGTGAGCCTCTGTCTCCCAGATTACGATAGTTGACTCTAGCTCAAATCTTAGCCCCTCTATTTTTCACCAATTTGAGGTTCCATAGGGCTTCTTTGTTGTGCATAACTTTGTTTAAGAGAGTTTGTTCTGAATCTGCAGCTCTGCCTCTTGGAGATCTTCTACCAACTTGAATTCTCTCCTCCTCCCATCCTTAGTTTTCTACTTACCCACCACTTTAAGCATGGTCTGCAAGGATCTTGTGGTCTGATTCCATCTGTCAGTCTCAGAGCCATGGTTGACAACAAATTCATATTATAATATATTATAATATATTTATTATATATGTAGTATATAAAATTTGGCTCATAAAGGATTGCTTCAATAAGATTTGCATGATGAGATGAGAGAGAAATCCTAAGGCCAATTTTAGTTTCTTACACTTAATTATTATGATAAAAAGGATTGAAAGGAATAAATAGTGGGATAGATACCTACCTCATAACATAGCAGATCTGGAAAAACTCATTTTCTAAGGTCTGTATTGAGTTTCTGGAAAATTTGACAGTTGAGCCTAGACCAGAACGCAGAGATGAACAAAACCCAGAAATCTTTTTCCATTCTGATGTTGTCTTATGAAAATCTATTTGCAGATCCCAGAGTTTTGCTGAAAAGGGTATCCAAATCTGGTCTCAGATATGTTGTCCTGCACCAGTAACTCCCAAAAAATAGCACCTAAAAATATCTAAAAAGAGGGATTTTGGGGTGGCTATATAGGGTTTTGCCTTGGTCAAACCCCCGTTTTGGTGATTTCCACCACCACGAATAGCCGAATATAGAATGTATAGTGTGTGTGTATTGCTCTTTTGAAAAGAGTCTTTAAACATGTAATATCAAGATCTAATCCTCTAGATTAACAATCCTAACATAACATGGAAATGAGAGAGAAATGCATAGATTTGAATATGATAAAGAAAGCATACTAAGCCCCCAAGGCTAAATTATTCCCATCAACTCATAACCCATAATTGCTACCCCATGATAATGTCCTTTGAATGCTTGAATGTTGTGAATAGTAGATTTAAAGAGAGAGCCTTCTTGCTTAAATGAAGATCCACCATAGCTTATCCTCCTAAAGGCTTAATTGAAGATGATGATATTTCCTCCTTTCTTGCCCTTCTATATCATCCTCTTACTTGTTTTCATCATCATTTCATCATGTCATCTCCCGATTTCGTTTCATGATCAAATGAAGGCAAAAGAGAGTGTTTATATAGAAATCTCAACATAGGTCTCCTAGGGAAATGCAAGGGATCCTAATTCAAGTTCTACCTCGAATCATGGTCCAATCACAATTACCAACGAAGGAGGGAATGTATTAATTCAAATATTTGAGAAAACACTTCCGCATCCGAACCCGAACCCGTGGACCTATTTTAAGTTTCGGACCCCAATAAGCTCCAGATTTGAAAGTAGGGACCAACACCTGATAGAGGTCTATGTTGATGTCACCCCTGACCTAGGTCAAGTTCAACCTCGACCCTGACCTAGGTTAGGGTCGACCTTGACCTTGTCCTTAGGCTTCAGGCAGGTCACCAGATAGTTGCTGAGAAGTCCCCAGGTCAGCCCGGGACCTAGGATTGTGGGGGAATATACCAGAATGTTAAGAAGGCCTAGAGGCCCAAAGAGAGAGTAGGATGAAATTGAGGAGGACCAATACATAGGTCCTACCTTGGAAGAAGAGTCATAGAGAGGGAAATCTAGGAGGATCTACTAGATCCTAACCCTAATTTCACCTACATATATATAATCAAGCACAGATGCAAACCTAATATGCAAACATACTAAATAAGGGTGCTAAACCTATCAAAATGGAAGTTCTTCCATTTTAAGATGATACATTTAGCCCCCACTTTAGCTTAGATATGATACTACATGAATATGCAAGCTAAAGTATCATAAATTATAAAAAGGATATAGCCAAGTCCTCAATGCAAAGATCTGCAAGAAACCATTAGTATCTGCAACCTGCAACACATGAGGTTAATGAAAATCCAAAGAGAACCTAACTCTTACTATGATGATCTTGATAATTATATAGATCCCCTCATGCCCCCCTGATTCGGCTTACTAATTTATGGAAGGTGAAACAGGGTGATAAGGTGATTTCTATACACTGATTATGCAATTTGTTGAAAAGGTCCTTTCCTAAAATAGTTAGAAGTGTCCTAAACCTTCCTAAACTAATTTAATAGGTTAGGTATCTGAATCATGATTCCAACACCTCTGACGGCACTGAAAACAGAGCTACCAAACTCAAGTTATGATGAAAAGAATAGATGTCTATCTAAATGCATATAAAGGAAAAATTCGAATTTAACCTAAATAATTTCAAATGAAACCCTAGTAAAACCCTAATTTACTACCTATAAGTAGGAGAAAGAGACACTTACCACCTCATTCTTAGCATTTACAGAGTTTGGGTAAGGAGATAGGATGCCGAAGAGAGAGGAATTCTGAGCTAGCCGTATGGAGGTTCTGAGGGAGCGCTGGCCAGCAGACAGCCACTACCCAAGGTAAGTTCTTGTTTTGAGTGCTTGTAATTGAAAATTTCATGTTTTTATAGGGAAGGTTTACCCTGACCCAATAAGGTTGACCTTGACCCAGTTAGGTCAACCCTGACCTATTAAGGTCGACCCTAACTGGGAAGGTTCTATCCTTTTTTGGGGGCAGGTCGACCCTAACCCATTAAGGTCGACCCTGACCCAAAAAGGTAGACCTTGACCCAAAAAGGTCGACCTTGACCCAAAAATTTCAACCTTTACCAGGTCAGGTGGATACAGAAGATGTTTGATGTAGAAGTACTGATATGATTCATGCTTGTGCTTGCAGGATCCAGTCCATCTCAGAGAGCATCCCTTCGGAGGGTTACTATTATCTGTCAGAGGGAGTGTCTCCGAGCTACAGCGAGATGAGATATAGTTATTGAGAGATGTGGGATTGGATTGGGTAGCAGTCCTACCATAGCTGAGGTTCCACCGGTCCATGATATCAGCCATGATAGAGAGATGGGATGAGGATACTTGTTCCTTCCATCTTCCGTCAGGAGAGATCACGATCACTCTGGAGGATGTGTACATGATCCTATGACTTCCGGTCAGAGGTGAGCCTATCAGACTGAGAGTACCATGGTATCTACCTGAGGTTTTTGTAGATATGGAGTATTGTTTGGGGCGGGTACCACAGATGAGGACCCGATCAGATATCATTGGCAGCCATACTAGCATGTTCGACACCTTTGGTACGGAGAGTGATGCTATGTATACTTGCTTTGGTTTTAGTTCCCAAAATAAAGGGTAGAGTATTTTTAGCACCATTCACCCATCTCATACGCAGGATGGAGAGTGACAGGGTCACTGTCTCATGGGGCCGCAGTATGTTGGCTCATCTTTATCACAAGCTGAGTCAGTTGGTGAGATATCAGCGGAAGAGTCTTACAATGTGCACCTTGCTAAAGGTTTGGATGTTTGAGCATTACACATGTACACGACCATAGGGTACTCCTATGATGATAAATGCAAGCACACCAAGAGCCTTTGCATATCCGCTAGCAGATGTTTGGCAGCACAAAGATATCCTCTTTTGGAGGGTATGCTTTAACCGTATACTAGGTATAGATGTGATATGGAGACCTTATTGTTAGATGATAGAGTGGCCGGATACCCGACATCAGTTGAGACACTCACAATAGCGTAAGCTACTAGAAGGTCCTACCAATCATGTCGTGATGCCGTATTACTATGATAGGGTGATGAGATAGTTTGGTTTGATGTCGGGAGTCCCTCGAACAGTACCTCAATATGCATATCTGATGAGATACTATCAGAGACCCGGTGCCATACATCGACCTATAGTAGCTGATATTGTGGATAGTGAGATAGATGAGACTGAGGATATAGAGGTAGCTACTGAGATATCCTATGCCAGTGTTAGCAGAGAGTATATCAGATACTGGAGTTTACAAGGGACCCATCTGATCTTCCCTGATGACCACCCCACAGGTGATCCAGGTCCTTCAGAGAGGAACCACCGAGGAGATGACATACCAGTAGGAGAGGAGGAGGAGGATTAGAGAGATGAGGAGGAGCCTCCCTTCAAGGGAGATCCTATGGAGGAGGAGAGATCAGAGGAGATGCCCCCAGGCTACAGTACAGGGACTGGTGATGAGGCAGTCTATGTTGCTCCCTTGAGATCACAGTGTCCTCCTCGAGCGCACACAGAGACACCACCACCAAGGCCTAGATAGAGAGAGTGAGGAGAGAGTAGTCGCTCCATGCCCCCACCATCTAGATCCTTTAGTGATGCCCAAGGAAGAGATCTAGGTATGATACAACTTTAGAATGTTTTGAATAAATATTTTGTTTGGAAGAAGAATTTAATAAGTTTTATGTTTGAATTTTGTAGGGAGCGTAGCGGAGCGGAGGAGTTTTGTATCCAAGGTTCTAAAGGATACATGTATATCCTACCAACTACTAGCTAGCGAGAGAGAGTCCCTTGTAGGACAAAGAGATCCCGGAAGACATGCAGACATCTTCCTATGTGTACAGCGAGAGTTGAGGTTATGCAAGGAGAGAGAAGAGAAACTGATGGCTGACATGCAGAGAGCTCAGGAGGGAATCTAGGAGATGAGCATATCGAGGAGTCATACAAGGACTAGCATTCTGAGGTCCTCAGCCTCACATCACAGATCTGAGACAACTGGGAATCACCGTCCTTCAGAGCATCGTGATAGAGATTGATAGATATGGCACTTGTGCCACATATGTACCAAACTCAGAAAAGTTTATTTATGAAGAAAACTTTGTTTTTGGAACAATTAATCCTATGATTGATTACTTTTTACTTTCATCAATGCACAAAACTTAAAAAGAAAGAGGAAAAGAAAATATGGATGAAATGCATTCTAACTTATAAAATAATTATTCTATAAGGAACACATACATACATAAAGAAATAAATGGTGATATTAGGGATAATAATGTTTGAGATGCATGATATTAATAGGTTCCCTAAGAGGAATACCTTTCATATCAGCAATTTTATAAGCACCTGAAGTAAAATCCTCAATTACCACAAAGGGTCCAAGCCAATTTGGACTAAATTTTCCTTTCTCACCGGGTAAAGCATTTACATTTCTTTGGTTCTCATATAAGACTAAATCACCTACCATGAATGACTGTTCCATCACTTTGTGATTATATTGTTTTTGGAGTGATTTGTGATAGGCCTTAATGTGTTCCAAAGCATTTATTCATTGTTCATCTAACATCTCCAATTCTTGTAATTGTTGTTCCCGGAAAGTATATTTGTCAATGATCCCATGAAATGAAACATGCAAGGATGGTATTTCTAATTCCAAAGGCATGATAGTGTCAGTCCCATAAACAAGATTATAAGGTGAAGTGCCAGTGGCCGTACGAACACTAGTCCGATAAGCCCACAAGGCATAAGTAAGTTGGGTATGCCAATCTTTCGCATGTTTTTTAACTGTTTTCTTTAATATTTGTTCAATAACCTTATTTGATGCCTCAACTTGACCATTAGATTGAGGGTAGTAGGGAGTAGAAAATCTGTGTTGTATATGATATTTCTCCATGAATTTTGTGACTTCTTTGTTCTTAAAAGATGTACCATTATCTGAAACTATCGTTGAAGGAATGCCAAATCGTGCTATAATATGGTTAAGGATGAAATCACAAATAACATCTTCCATAGTAGAACGAAGAGGGATAGATTCTACCCATTTTGTAAAGTAATCTATAGCCGTGAGAATGTACGTATGTCCTTGAGAAGTAGCCAGTGAGATTTTTCCAATAAGGTCAAAACCCCAAATGCTAAAAGGCCACAGAGCAACTTGATTACGAAGCTCACAAGCAAGAGCATGAATTAAATTACCATGTTGTTGACACTGAGGACACTTTTTAACAAATGTAAAGGAATCTTGTTCCATTGTTTGCCAGTAGTATCCCATTCTGAGGAGTTTATTAACTAAAGATTTCCCACCAAAATGTCCTCCACAAGAACCAGAGTGAGCTTCTGCTAAAGCTATAG